>CAKLIZ010001836.1:0-29072 GCA_922035795.1 Oreochromis mossambicus | reverse complement strand
AGGTTTCCATTGATGAAGAATGGACCCACTATCGTTGTACCCCATATCCCACACCAAACCATTTTGTTGTTCCAACAGTCTTGGAGGGATCCATCCAATGTGGGTTAGTGTCAGACCAATAGCGGTGGTTTTGTTTGTTAACTTCACCATTCACATAAAAGTTTGCCTCATCACTGAACAAAATCTTCTGCGTGAACTGAGGGTCCTGTTCCAATTTTTGTTTTGCCCATTCTGCAAATTCTCTGCGCTGATCTTTGTCATCCTCGTTGAGATGCTGCAGTAGCTGGAGTTTGTAAGGGTGCCATTTGTGAGTAGCTAATATCCGCCGAAAGGATGTTCGACTAATGCCACTCTCCAGTGACATGCGGCGAGTGCTACACTGTGGGCTCTTGCTGAATGAAGCTAGGACAGCCACTGATGATTCTTCATTAGTGACAGTTTTCTTCCGTCCACATTTTAGCAAATCCAACACTGAACCAGTTTCACGAAACTTAGCAAGCAGTTTGTTAACTGTAGTATGGGAGATGGGTGGTCTCATAGGGTATCTTGCATTGAAATCTGCTGCAATGACCCGGTTACTGCGTTCACCAGATATCAACAGAATTTCGATCCACTCCTCACGTGTTAACCTCTTCGACATGTCAATGGCTGTGAACAAAGAGAAACTTGTAAATAACTCATGAAAGAATAAAGTTACGTTGAAACCAAGCACACCATTGTTTTTCTTGTGACATTACCAATAAGTTTGATGTGTCACATGGTCCTCTTCCTATTGAAAAAACAAAAGTTGTATCCAAGATGGCCGACTTCTAAATGGCCACCATGGTCACCACCCATCTTGAGGAGTTTTCCCCCTCACATATACTAATGTGCCACAAACAGGATGTTAGTATCACCAACCATTCCCATTTTATTACGGTGTATCCATATAAATGGCCCACCCTGTATAACACTGATGATGTCATATAATTAATAACATCATTGGTGTTGCTAATTCTGAATGAATTTTCATAACCTTTAAGACAGCCAGGTTGCTTCTTTGATGAAACTGCTGCAGTGTGTACAGGAGACACCGAACGGAAACAGAAAGTAAAGTATCGAGCAGGGCTGTGCAGAGACGTTTAAAGGGGCGGGTGCTCAAAGCTAAAAAGGGGCACATTGAACCAGGCTGAATAACAACAACACACATTCATCAAGAATCTAATATGGGATCGCATCATACTATATCACTGTTGTGAGGCAAAGCAAACGTAGCCTATGTTTTACCTGATGGGTACAATGTTGCTGTTGAGGGGTTGCTGCTGCTCCTGCTGCTGATAGTGCTGGAGGGCAGGGCTGTGTTGATCTGAGACTGTAGACATTAAAAAGTCCATAGGAGAGATGGTAGCTGATTAAACAAGTGTCATGAGATAATAACAAAATGCAAAGATTGGTGACAACGCTTGGAACCATAAGGCAACACAAAACTGAGAAATAAACTAGACCCTGCCTGTGATTCACTCTTTGCTTCTCTTCCTCCTTCCATCCCCTCATCTCATCTATCACTCTCCACTTGCTGTCCATCTGAGAACAAGGCACAACTTGCTATTGCAATAAACTATTATTTAACTATCCACACCTAACAACTACTGCACTTAATCTATAATAAAATGATGACAGAAAAATGTTATAGAAGTAAAACATTCCAGTTGTGCTTATTATTATTTTTATACTGGAATACCTCTCCAACAACTGGTACATGTGTTAATGTTACCTGTGCTCTTTGTAATCCAGCTGCTGAGGGATCCACTGCCTTTAGTAGCCTCACACAGCTCCTACTGTTTCCTCCTCATGTCCTTACCAGCCATGTCTGGACAATGTTATATTATGAGTAATAATTCAAAAATCCATATACATAAAACACACACATGCATGCACACACAGTGACATTTTAGACCTTCTTCAGAATACTGTATATACTGTGGGCACAAGTTTGCATTATGGTGCTGATCCAGAATCCTTCCCTTATTATTTATTACTACAGCTACAATAATAAAGCAATGAGGGAAAAAAGTAATAAATTTGAAATAATGTATTTATGATGATTCCATTTGTTTCACAATCCACTCTGTGCAGGGAGAAAGACGCACTGTACTAAAAGGCGCAGTCTCAGTTATGTGTGCGATTACTGTATTTAACACACACATAAGGCGCACCTGATTATAGGGCGCATACAAGTATGCGTATTTAAAAATAAAGTGGGAGCAAACCTGAGTTTGGTACTCACATTTTTATTACCGGTAATCGTCATCATCAACAACACACAAGCATACAAGTGTGCGTATTTAAAAATAAAGCAGGAGCAAAACTGAGTTTGGTACTCACATTTTTATCATCAATCAAACCCATCGAAGTCCTCATCCTCTGTGTCTGAATTGAACAGCTGCGCTAAATCTCCATCAAACATTCCAGGTTCACTTTCTTCACTGTCAGAGTCACTTTCCGTGCCGTGCGGCTCCTCGGAAATGATGCCGGCTTTTGCGAAAGCTCGAACAACAGTGCCAGCAGACATGTTAGCCCAAGCATCTACAATCCATTCGCAAATTGTGGCGTAACTTGCCCGGCGCTGCCTTCCACTCTTAGTGAAACTGTGGTCTCCATCGGTCATCCATCGCTCCCACGCCGCTCGCAGCCTTACTTTGAACGGCCGGTTCACACCGATGTCCAGCGGTTGGAGTTCCTTTATCAGACCTGTTCAATTTTCATTTCTTCTGCTAGCGAAACTGCTTTTAGCCGAATGGTGACCGTCGAAACGCTTCTCCCACTCGTTCTTTGCTCGATGATCCACCGCTCGAGTCTTTCCTCCAACTCGGGCCACCTCGCCTTATGTCCGCGGAAACTCAGCTGCGTTTTCTTGACCTGCCGGAGCTTGTTTTCCACCTTCCTCCACTTGCGAACCATCGATTCATTAATCTTAAATTCTCTCGCGGCTGCTCGATTTCCATGTTCCTCCGCGTAGTTGATGGCCTTCAGTTTAAACTGTGCTTCGTAAGTGTGTCTCTTTGCCATTTTCAGGGTTGTTAAAACAACGATGTTCTGCATAACGCACATACCTGTTCTTTTATACAGGTATGTGCGATTGTATATACTGGTACAGTCAACGCCCACACTTCACCCTTTAGCGTTCTCATGGTGTTCTCTACTACGTCGTCCTTACAACACACACAGGGCGCACTGCACTATAGGGCGTGCCGCACTTTTTGAAGAAAATCTAAGACTTTTATGTGCGCCTTATGGTCGTGAAAATACGGTATAAAATGAAGGCGTGTGTATTAGAGGAGGTAAAACATGTTTTTAATGTCTGTGGGAAACTGAGGACTCACAACTGAATGTGAATTTAGAAACAAGCTTGTGTGCAATGTTGCATTAATGTGGTGATATTTTTATTTTATGTATTTTACGTGTTTATGAAGACACACACTTTGTGTCAGTTTTAACAGTAAAATATTTTGGTCAGTTAAAACTGTCCAAATATTTGTTTTATTCTTTCATTATAGACTTGTTGTACTGGTGTAATGCAAAGAATGGTCAGTAGGAGGCAGTGAAACAATCATAGATGGAGTTTGTCAACTTCCTCAGTGTGTGTTTGTGTCACTGCCCCAAGGACAGCCTGCATCTTCTTCACCATCATATCTCCGAGCCAACGATTCATGAAGCTCAAAGATAAAACAAGGTTTTTTTGAAGCTCTGAACCTTCTTTAACCACCATATCAAAAATGTCTTCATCCATTACATTCATAGGTACTGATGGTCAAATAAAGCTTTCTGAAGTGCTGAAGCTTGTATTGAAAAACGGTTCATAACTCGAAGCCTTCAACACAGTCATCTTTGGGGACATCTGGTGGCCAAAAATATGAAGAGCGACTCTAATTTAGAAATGAAAATGAACTGCTCCATTATGATTGCCCACTCTACTGAGATGAGCCAACAGCGTGTGTTTAATATCATATCACAGCTCTGTGTGATATCGACTACTGTTGTGGTGCTTTGAACATGTATTTTGGGGGGTGAAAAAAATAATGTTTTGTCTATTTGATTAATAAACAATTTTGATTGATTATTCTTCCTTGTTTAAACAGGTGACCTGTGTTGTGTTCTGCCTTTGCTTGTTACTTCTTGACATTTGTAAACACAACAGATAAAAACACATAGTACACAACAATATACAACAATATTCTTGATTTCGCCCTGGGGTTGAATTACTTATGAATAGCTCAAATGAAAACGTAACACATAAGGTTATTCTTGTCACGGCCAGGAGGATCAGCTGGATGCTGATCAGCGGTTTCTATCTTTTTCTCTCACTTTCTCTCTCTCTCTCTCTCTCTCTCCTCCTTTCTGTCACCGGGGCGGAACTCATTGTGGGTTCACGCCCTCAGAGAAAGGAAACACCTGAGCCTCATCAAGGTGATCAGCATTTAAGCCAGGAGGTCACTGCTGTTCTTCGCTGGATCATTGTCTGCCACGCGTTAGTGAAAGTCAAGCCACATCAAGTTAAGTCGAGTGTTTCTTTGTGCCTTGTATTTACCCACGTCTCCCTCTCTACAGACTTCCTTGATTCTTCCCTGTGTGATTCCCAAGTGGTGAGTGCTGGACTGAGAGCCTGTTATCGTGTGTGTGGATTGTTTGGAGAGCGCGTGCCTTCCCCCTGGATTTCCCTGGAGCCCTGTCCCTCACCTTGTTGTACATAGCACTTCCCCTGCACCTTTTTGTATATACACCTGGTGGACTTGTAAATAAAACTCTTGTGTGTATCTGATCCTGGAGTCCTGTGATTGAGTCCTCTACATCAAAACCGTAACAATTCTGTTTGTTTTTTATTTAGGAAGATGCAGAACTTCCTCTATTCCTGGATGGCTCTCTCATTATGTCACATACTGCTTCACTATTTCTCACACCAAAACACAGTACAAATCCCACAAATGATTCACTTCCTTATAAAACATTGAATCAGGTACCGAAGCAGTGGTGTACTGAAAGAAGCTTCAGACGTCACTGATCATGTGACTCTGGCCAGACCTCGACACGGTGCTTCTGAAGCTGTCGTTGTTTTAAACATGTCCGGAGCTTCAGGTTCAAAGCAATGACTACACTACTCATGAGTGACATCTACTGGGAACAGTGGTTGTTGCACAGCCTTGCACATGTGTGTCGTGTGCTGGTGTGGCAGGCAGAGAGAGGACCCAAATGCAGGACTATGCAGCCAAACTTTATTCAAAACAAGCTGTATTAGCTGGAAAACACCAGATAAAACAAAACATAAAACAGAATAAGATTTTCCTCTGTTTAACTAATCTGTAAATAAACCTGTGAAATTTTAACATTGCTCATCAAGTGGGCACTTCATTCTGTCGGCCAACTGACGCTACTCACCACAAAAAGAAAATGCTTCATCTTTCAGAAATGGTCCCCAGACCTGTCATGATCCTGTCAGTGTTTGACTCCGGCCTGTCTGTTGGACTCTGCAGTATAACAGTAACCAGCTTCATCCAGGAGACAGGAGTCTGTCTGTGATGAAATCATTCAGTCAGATCAGCATCACAGCCGTCCGTGGCAACAGAAGTATTGTCTGCAGTGGCAGGAACCGTGTAATTTCTCACTTCCTTTTTGTGCATAAAAAAACAGGTTTCACTGTATCATTCAGCACTGGTTTGCTTTAGTATTAACATGGTCTGAGTCCAGGATGGGTAGAGCAGGTATTCTCCACCCGTTTGGGTGTGACTCATCAACCTCATCAGCCACAGTATGAAAGGACCAGCCCCAGCACTCAGTCTGCCTCCAAAGTGAGGTAAACAGGCTCTCTTATAACACCGCTGTGAAACTTACCAGATATTGTGCTAACATCCTTTTCTCCTTGTTTACAGTGTCTTCCTACTGGCTGAAGGAGTGGATCACTTACCTCCATGACCTACCTGTTTCCTTCTCTGGAACACTCTCCTCATTTCCTCGCCTCTCTGCTCCCCATCTGATGTCCTCCACCTCTCCAGGAACACAAACCAGTGGACTCATGTGTTTCCAGGATTCATTCAATCTAATCCTGAGCACAAACACTCATCACAACCATTCTCTGTGATAGTCAAAGTGATTGTTTTTGTTTTTGTTGCAAAGAGTCATTGTTCAAAGGACCATGTTCTCCATTAGATGAGCCGCATTTACTAAACAATAGTTACACTGATTTATGTTCTCACAGTGTTGTATTAGTATAGTCATTATTGATATAAAAGTATTTCTGCTTTGTTTCACCTTTATGTCAAATATGAGCACAGACTGCTACTGATCTGTGCATGCAAAGCCAGCTCTGGGAGGCAACGTCACAACATGAACATCAAGTTGTAATAACGTTTATCCACGCTTAAATGGATGAAATTACTTTTAGATGGTTTTTGATGTGGATCAGTGGCTGGACTGACACAGTGTCATGCACATTTTTCACTTAATGGAAGAGAAAAAATATCATGTATCAAGATTTAAACCTTGTCAACACAAACATTAAGGTCTGCTGTTTTGGAGTTCGTTATATTTTTGTTTGTTTGTCTGTTTGCATTTTCACTTTTTCACTTTGTATCAATGAAATTATTGAAACATATATTAATAATTATTATGTTTATTTCTTATTTGCTTCAGTTTAAACATCCAGTTGATCATTTCCTGTTTAGTGTCACAACAAGTCTTGAAAAACCACCAAAAGTGAGACGTGCATCACCCAGTGTTGTTAAGCAGTACTGCATTCATACTGTGAGAGTGTTGCGACACACATCTGTTTTTAACCATATAAAGCAAACTCCTGCAAGAGCTGACGTCAGTGCAACATGTATAAAAACTGTTGTTTAGTACTCAGATCTGTTTACATCATTGTAACATATGTGAAAGAAAATAAGATAACACAACTTTTCTAGGAGCATTTTACTCAGGCTCAGAATGTGTAAAAAATTATTTCAGCGCTCATTCTAACAACTAAACACGGTTCAGTTAAAAGCAGAAGAAAGAAGCTCAAAAGCAGACGCCCTCACACAGTTAATATTCAGTGGTGTGTTGCCTAAAACACTTGACCACACGCATACATGGAAAGCTTGGGGCAGGGAGCAGGAGCAACACAACAGACATCAGTGAGAACAGCTGTGACTCTCACTGAGTCAAAAACAGCATATAAACATGGAGCAACAGAAGTTTTTATTTGTTTCAGCAGAAATTCAGTTCATTAAAGTGTTTGGAATAAACTCAATGATTGAATGGTTGATGAATTTTTCACTACATGTGTGTAAAAGACTGTTTTAGTCACACCACTAAGGCCTCGTGGTTTCTGTCTGGTCCACCACAAAAACAGGAAACGCAGCCTGTGGTTTTATGAAGTCATCCGTTTAACTGATGTCTTGTTTTATGTTATCGGTACATTAACAGAGAGTTAATAAGAAGTTATGATAAATATCACAGTCGGAAATTGACTTTGCTCTCTGTGTGCATGATACATGTTTACAATACCAGCACTCACTGGAATATTAGCAATAACACTGTGACAATAAAGTATGCATGACACTGTGTCAAAACAGATAAAATAAGAGTCAGTGTGGTGATGACACATGCTGTTCTAAAAAAAAAACTGTGAAGCTGTGAAAAACTTGTTTCTCACTCTGAAAAGTAACTGCTTTAACTGTACTCCACTGATGTACAGTATATCCAAGGTGTGCTCTCAGTGGCATGCGAACAATATGGGAACAGTCCCACTAAGACTGGAGATGGAGCAATACTGGAGGAGCATCTGGGAGAAGGGGGGCAACACACAGCAATGCTCAATTGCAAGTGGATCTAAGAGAAGACCAACCTCCCTGAACAAGAGCCAGTAAGCATCACAGTGGCAGACATCCAAGAAAGGATCTTCAGTATGAAGAGTTGGACAGCACCAGGCCCTGATATGGGTCATGCCTACTGGCTGAAAGAGCTGACTGCACTCAATGAGCGCATGGCCACACAAATGAACCAGCTGCTAGTAGTTGAGACACACCCAGTCCTGACCCCCACAGATCTCCAGAAGGGGCCGGCCCCATCCAACTCCCTATCCTTTCCAACAATAACCTGCCTCAGTACCACATGGAAGCTCCTATCAGGCATATGAACAGGCATATGGCTCAATACATGAGCGGTGCACAGGAAGGAATAGAGAGGAATATAAGGCTCGCCAACCTGTGCACTGCTTGAATGAACTACAAGAAAGCTTATGACTCAATCTCCCACACATCCTGGAATGCTTAGAACTATACATACAGGACTCTTAGAGCCTTCATCAAGATTTCAATGGGGATGTGGCAAACAAACCTAGAACCAGCTTCAAGTCAGTTGCACAAATCACCATCAAGTGCGGGATCTATCCAGCATGTTTTCTGCATAGGCCTGAACACCCTCGACGAGATCCTCACAAGACTAGCTATGGATACCGACTATGGAATGGTGGAATCGCCAGCCACCTCCTCCACATGGATGACATTAAACTGAGATAAGATAAGATAAGATAAGATAAGATAAGACTTTATTGATCCCACGACGGGGAAATTTTTGCGTCACCTCAGCTCAGGTACAGATGTCGGAAAGAAATACAAAAATACAAATAAGTACAATCAATGAAAAAAGTAAGATAATACACTATATACAATGGTAGCACACACAGTATAATACACTATACACAATGGTAGCATACACAGTATGTGATTATGTATATGGTTGGAAATATGGAAGACATAAACTATATCGCTTGATATAGCTATTGTACCACTACTATTCCTATTTATAGACATGTACACACACACATGTACAAACTAAATATACATATGTATACATATACATACATATATACCTGCACATGTCCATACACATGGAAGGTCCATTATGCATGAAGTGGTGACCGTGGATGTTCACAGTGTCCAGTGACTTATGACATCGTGATTGAGGAGTTATAGAGTCTAACTGCTGTTGGGATGAATGATCTGCGAAAGCGCTCCTTCCTGCACCGAGGGTGTTTCAGTCTCTGACTAAAGGAGCTGCTCAGCCCACTCACATACTCATGCAGTGGGTGATGTGGGTTGTTCATGATGGATGTCAGCTTTACTAACATCCTCCTCTCGCCAACCACCCCCACAGACTCCAGGGGACCTCCCAGCACTGAGCTAGACCTCCGCACCAGTTTGTCAATCCTGCTCCTGTCCCTGTCCGTGCATCCACTCCCCCAGCAGGCCACTGCATAGAAAAGGGCAGATGCTACCACAGTGTCATAGAATGTCCTTAACAGAGTCCTGCAGACTCCGAAGGACCTCAGTCTCCTCAGCAGGTGGAGTCGACTCTGGCCCTTCTTATACAGGATGTCTGTATTTGTAGTCCAGTCCAGTTTATTGTTGAGGTGAACACCCAGGTACTTATAAGAGTCCACTATCTCAATGTCTTTCCCTTGGATGCTCACCGGTGTTGTAGGGGGTGACTTCCTCCTGAAGTCTATGATCATCTCCTTTGTCTTGCCGGCGTTGATTTGGAGTACGTTGGTCTCACACCAGCCAACAAAGTCACTGATGACCCCCCTGTACTCCTGATCATTCCCGTCTGATACGCATCCAATGATGGCTGTATCATCTGAGAACTTCTGTAGATGGCAATCGTCCGAATTATAACAGAAGTCTGAAGTGTAAAGGCTGAACAGGAAAGGTGAGAGAACCGTGCCCTGTGGTGCTCCCGTGCTGTATATTACCACCTCGGACACACAGTCATGGAGCCTCACATACTGTGGTCTGTTGGTAAGGTAGTCGATGGTCCATGCAGTCAGCTGTTTGCCTACTCCGGCTCCCTCCAGCTTCCCTCTCAGTAGTGCAGGTTGGATGGTGTTGAAAGCACTGGAGAAGTCAAAAAACATGATCCTCACAGTGCTCCCCGCCTGCTCTAGGTGAGAGAGGGATCGGTGTACCAGGTAGATGACAGCGTCATCCACCCCAATTCCAGAACGGTAGGCGAACTGCAAGGGGTCCATCACTGAGCCCACCAGTGGCCGAAGGTGGTGCAGGATGAGCCTTTCCATGGTCTTCATCAGATGAGAAGTCAAGGCAACAGGCCTGAAGTGGTTGGGCTCCCTGGGGTGTGCGATTTTTGGCACCGGAACCACACAGGAAGTCTTCCACAGTTCAGGAACCCTCTCCAGGCTCAGGCTCAGGTTAAAGATGTACAGGGCCACCTGACAGAGCTGGTCTGCACAGTCCCTGAGCAGTCTGGAGCAGATTCCATCCGGACCTGCTGCCTTCCTTGCCTTCGTCCTCTTGAGCTGATTTCTCACCTGATCAGCTGTGAAGTAGATGTGAGGCTGGGCTGGAGTGGGGGGTGGGGCTGGTTTTGTTGTGGGTAGATGTGTGGATAGGGGTGAAGCAGACAGCTCAGGTGACAATGGCATTGCACCCGGAGGGGGGGGCGGCAACTGGAGGGGGGTTAATGGAACCTGGGGGGTGGGAGAGGTGATAAGTGGGCCATTGTCAAATCTGTTAAAAAACAGATTCAAGTCGTTAGCCCACCCCCGGCCAGCAGACACTGTGGCTCCTCCATTGTCCTGGAAGTGTCCAGAGATTTTTTTCATGTTCCTCCAGACTTCTCTGACGTTTTTCTGTTGGAGTTGGTTTTCCATCTTCCTCCTGAAGCACTCCTTGCCTTCTCGGATCTTGTATTTAAGATCCTTTTGGACTTTCTTAAGTTCCTCCTTGTCTCCCGACCAGAAAGCACTCTTCTTCTTGTTCAGCAGGGCCTTCAGTTCTGGGGTGACCCACGGTTTATTGTTTGAGAAACACTGTATCTTCTTGGTAGGCACAGTGTTCTCAACACAGAAATTAATGTAGTCCGTGATGCAGTGGGTGAGGGCGTCGATGTCCTCACCGTGAGGCTTGCAGAGTTCCTGCCAGTCTGTGCATTCAAAACAGTCTCTTAGGGCCTCAGTGCATTCCTCAGACCACACCCTTATCACCTTCTTCGCGGGGGGGTTCCTTTTCACCATAGGAGTGTAAGTGGGCTGGAGAAGGACCAGGTTGTGGTCTGAGTGGCCAAGCGGGGGGAGGGGTGATGCACTGTAAGCCTGCTTTGTGTTGGCAAACAACAGGTCCAGGGTTTTGCTGTCCCTTGTATGGCAGTCAACGTACTGGGAGAAGTTAGGGAGAGTGACAGATAGTGAGGCATGATTGAAGTCCGCAGAAATAATAATGAGGGACTGCGGATGTTCCATCTGTAGCTGAGAGACGGTGGAGTGAATGTACTCACAGGCTGCTGTAGCGTCGGCCTAGGGTGGGATGTAAACAGTCAGCACAATAACATGTGAAAATTCCCTGGCCAGGTGGTATGGCCGGACACTAACTGCCAACAGTTCAATGTCTTTGGTACAGCTTTGTTCCTTCACAGTGATGTGCCCCGGGTTACACCATCTCTCATTGACATACATTGCTAGTCCCCCACCTCTCCTCTTACCACTCTCCATTGCATTTCGGTCCGCTCTAACCAGTTGAAAGCCATCCAGAGTTATGACAGAGTCCGGTGTGTGGTCCATGAGCCATGTCTCAGTGAACAGAGAGAGAGAGAGAGAGAGATATTATACCCCTTATGTCAAACAGAGTGATTTGTGGCCCCAATAAGTTATTCATGAGCTCAGGAAGTAAAGGAAGTAATAAAGGAAGCAATAAAAATATGATTTTCATAAAAAAAATATGATATTCATGAAAAGTATGATTTTCATAAAATTATGATATTGCTCAAAAAATATGATAGTTCATAGCTCATTGCTTTTTCTTCCCCCCAAAAAAGAACTAATTGATTATTTAGAAAGTTTTTATATCAAATAGTATTCTTTTATTTTTAAGCCATTAAAAAAGTTTTTACTTTTTTATGCTTAAAAAACGCCATCTGGTGGTGGGTCAGCGCGCGCGTGCCCACCGCGCCTGTGTGTCTGTGCGCGCTTGTGCGCGCGCCTGTCTCGGGACCGTGCTTGTCCGTGTTTATGTATTAAAATGCGTTAAATCATAGTATAAGTGCTTAGTTGTGCTTTTGTAACATTCAGTATGGGCAGACATACAGGGTGCATGCCTTGGGGGAAAACTTTATTTCAATTTATATGCATTTGTTTAATCCGAACAAAGAAATTTAAAATCAAACTCAGAGTCACAAAAAACTCTTGCGATCCCCCCGAGCATAAACACACCGCGGCTCCCAGCAAAAAAAACTTCCTGAAAAAAACTCTTTTCTCCAAAACCCTAGAATAACTTGTAGGGAACCCCCCCCCATACCCAAAACCTTATATTCGATAACAGGTGAAAACACCTGAAAAAATCCTTAGTCTTTTTTCTCAAATTCAGCGATCCTTAGGCACATAACCGGCCAATCCTCCTGAAAAAAACCCTCCGTATTTCTATCCAAAAAACCCTCCGCGTTTTTTATCCAAAACCCTAGAATAACTTGTTAGCGACCCCTCTACTCCCAAAACCTTATATTCGAAAACACGGGAAATCCTGAAAAAATCCTTAGTCTTTTTTCTCCAAAACAGCCCTCTACTAGCTCCGTCTCAAATTCAGCACAGAGTCTAAGTTCTCCTTTCGCTATCACTCCACCCGCAACCGCTCCCAGCGCACAATGTTTCCTTCTTGTTCGCTCCCTTGCTCAGCTCCCGAATGCTGCTAACTAACTAACTTCACCCAGCTGCCAATCACATAACAAAGGGGCGGCTCCACTCGCACCCCGGTTAGCCAATCGGATACAGGTCCGATTGACCTTCTCAGCGATAGGTTTATTCTCTCGCTGGCATTCAGGATAAATAATCTAAAATTTCGGCTTAAATTTAACTGTTTTTTTCGCTGAGAAAAAAAAACAAGCAACTTTTCTCTTTTTTCACAAACAACATGGCCGCCAGACCTACCAACCTCACTATGGTCTCTCAGACCCCAGTAACTAGCTACAGAGCCTACGCTGCGCCGGCAGAACTCAGACGAATGCATCTTTGCAGGGTGCAACCTGCATCTGCTATCCCGTTGGAGGAGAGATTCCGTCTCAACACCGGGGGGTTTTGGGGCTATGCTTTCAGCCTCCCAGAGAGCCAAATCTATTTCTACCAGCTAAAAGCAGGTGAAAGTTTTGGCCCGCCGACACCGCGGATCGCCTTTAGTTCCTCTGACTGGGCTGTTTTGACCCTCATCGCGACCCCTGAAATCCAGAAGAGCCTGCGGGAAACGAGCTTGCAGCAACTGCGAACAAGGGACCAGCAAACGCAGACGCATCCGGTTTTCAAAGAGGCCCACGCGTTTCCACCATTTACCCAACAACACCGGCCTTTAAACACGGTGAGAAAAACCCTCACATATGCTCAGTGGGAGACCAAGACCACGCCGTTTTGTAGGTGGGTCTGCAAGGCAAGTCGTCAGACATCAGATGATGCTGGCAAGGATGATTTTGTGCTGGACCTTACAAACACCCACTCCGGTGTTTTCAACACATTGCTTCGGATTCCCATTCAGGACTGGTTGAAGATGGTGGGTGAAAAGAACGCCAGAATATTAGAGCTTTTTAAGCTAAGTAAAAGCACAATTGAGTTGGTCCTGGTTGGAAATAAGCCGTAACATTCTACATAACCCCGCCCCTCATCCGGTCCCCCTTACCCCGCCTCCTCCTCCCCAGTCCTTTTAAAAACCACAACGGCTCTCTCCTCCACATCGTCTAAAAACCAACCATGACTCACCACAGCTTTGGAACGCTCTCTGCTCTTTCTCCTTCATCCCTCCGACCATCAGCTGCTTATACACCACCACCGAGCCCTCCGATGGATCTGGCTACTCCACCACCGAGCCCCCATCAGGCCTCATCATCTCCGGTCGCTATGCTTGCTTCAACACCTCAAGGCTGGAACTCGCCCAGCCATCCTCAACTATCCGCTCTCGGCTGGCAATCACCCGAGCAGACCCCTGTAAACAGGTCAGTCTCCGGTGCCTCGCTCTGGGCTTTGCGCGACCCTGTGTGCCGGACTCTTTTCGGAGAGCTTGAAGACAATGATCCCCTCCCCGGGGAGAGCCGTGGACACTCTTCGTCCGTGGACAGCGATGAGGCCGCGACTCTACTCCCCACCGCTGTTTTTGAACTTATAAAACTAACTCTCAAGTACCTTATCAGCTCGCTGCTCCAGAAGCATCGCCAAGATGTGTGTCAAGTCTATGTAGCGTTGATTAAAGTCTGGGTCTGTAAAGCTGATCACTTTCGAGCCTTGCATGATTAAGTTTGGTTTTAAACCTTCCTTAGCCATTCGGCTTAATATAACGTAAGCATCGAAACCCTTAGCGTTGTGAGCGATAAAAATACACCCGTTAAAGAGAGGGCGTCTAAAATGAGCGAGAAATTTTTGAGCGCAGTCCTCACCCACACAGTTCCAAGATTTACCATCGGATGTTTTTGTACACACCAGAAAAGGTGCGTGCTCCCCGTGATCGTTTATGAACGTTTCAAAATCATAAAAAATCAACTTGTTGTTATGTTTTGTTTCGCGTTCTAAAACCTGCATGTAGCACTCATGCGTTTGCTGATCAGTAGAGATTTCCTTGCGACAGATTGGGCATTTACTCTTTTGGCATTTGTGAGGTTTTTCGTTTGCTGCTAAATAATAAAGTCGCGAACACTTGGCACATTTTTTATAGAGCTCGCAGTTGCTGGCGGATCTTTCACGCCTCTCAACCACTTTTTTATGGCTCTCGAAACAATAGGGAGACCTACAGGTACGATTACAATCGGTACATACAACAGGCAAGAGCAAATGCTCGTTGCAGTCAGGCTGCATACAGACTGAGCAGCGAGCAGGGCAGAAATGGGATAACACGTGATTGTACCCCGTGTAACAGTAATTACAAACGTAGTGTGTGCCTATAATTCCTTTTAGATTTTTGATAGCGTAGTAATGATTCTCAAATAAAAATAAACAAAGGGTTTTTTCGCTACTTGCTGTACTAGTTTCAAATTTACAAAGGTTGCGATCGTGCTCGTTACGGTAAAATACTATAATTTTACATCCGAGTAACCTTTCAAATGTAATTATTTGATTAAAACCCACAGGCGTTTGATCATTTAGACCAGCTTTTTGTTGAATTTGTCTACCGAAAACCTCTGCTTGTTGATCGTTAAAATCGGGGTGCAAAAGGTGGGCAAGACTTATAGCAAAACATAACTTATTCGCTGGGTTATGAACGACGTATAAAAAACGTCTTTTCTTTTTAACAATTTCGTTGTTGAGTATGTGGCCCTATCAGCTGTATCTGTACAACATCGCCTGGAGCTGCATGCGAGAAGACCCTGTCTGATATTTCACGGGCACTGCCCATTACGCCTTGATAATAATGTGCATAATCAGGTATATCGTTTGGAGGAGGGAAATTCAAAATTTCTCTAATTTCAACGTTATTAAATTTATTTCTGACAACTATAGACGGTTGTGGTGAATTGCTGGTGCAACTCTGGTCTGGATTACCCCCTTGTTGAAAGGAGTGATCGCGATCATTATTTACTGGGTTAACTGGGGAAGAGCTGAGTGATTGTTGATTAGACTCATTGGCACGGCTTAACAACTGTAGGGGTGGGCTGTGGTTGAGCGGGTGGTTAGCAGAAACAATGTGGGGGGAAGAGCTGAGCGAATGCTGGTTATGAAAATCATTGAAACGAGTTTCATTTAATCTGTTTATTTGGCTCAATAACTCTGGCGGTATTTGAACCTCATCCTGTATTTGTGCTAAGGCTTCTAAAGCGCTAATAAGAGCTTCAAAAGGGTCAGAAGAGGAAATGTTTTGTTGAGAATGAGCCTCAACATGCTCCACTCCTAAATTCTGAGTGTTATTTTGCGGGGCACTTTCACTAGGGGCTAATCGTGCAAGAGCTAAATCAAGCATTTCTAAAGGGTCATTATTGTTGATCACATCAGGTTGTTCATGATTTTGCGGAGGTGTATTCTGTGAATGATGAGTATTTTGATTTAACCTAGCTAACTCTGTTTCTAAAGCAAGAAATGGGTCTGTAATATCTTGTTCCTGGTTATCCATTTTTTATTGTATAACAAGAATTTTTTTTTTAAAAAAAAGACAGTTTGTTTGAAAAAAGCAAAAAAAAAAAAAAAAACCTTTTTTATAAGATGAGCTGAACTAATTCAGCGAACAGAGATACTGCACGAAGAGCGATGGAAGCGAGCTGGTTTCGTCGTCTGCGTGTTTGCCTTGTGCTCCTTATTCTTGCGGTCCTAACGGTCCTCCTGTTCCTCCTTCTGAGATGCCCTAAGAATTTGAGGGTAAGATACAAAACAGTTAGTAACGTTAAATAGAAAAGGGACAGTTTTTATAAAATGAGAAAAAAGCGAGAACCTAGAGAGAGACTGACCGTGATTGGATCTCAAAGGCAGGCGCGGTGCATTTCGTGTGCCTGATGGCGGAGAAGAAGCACTGCTCTGATGGGCAGGAGCACGGGGAACGTCCGCGGAGAGCAAATCTTGCCTCTCCCGGGCGGACAGACGAAAGTTTTTCCCCGAGGCTCGCGGGAGAGAAGAAGCGCTGGTGGGGATGGAAGTGTGGCCCGATGAAGCAGGGCGACCTAGCGTAGAAAGCAGGTCCTGCCTCTCACGGGTCGAGAGACGGATGTTCTTGCCTGTTGAGCGCTCGAGCACTGGTGGAGAAGAACTTGGTGAGCTCGAAAAAAGAAAGCTGTCCAAATCCGAGATGTCTAAAAAAGTTTGATAAAATGAAAAAAGAGGGTAAATGTTTTGTATTTCTTGTACAATTAGCTATTAAGAGGGAGAAGAAGAATGAAACAAACCTACCAATTCGATCGAGAGAATCAAAGAGAGAAGAGTTGAGCACGCTTATTTCAGAGTCTAAAAAAGAAATAACGAGTATTTAAAAAACAGGAAAAACAGTAAAATATAAGCATTATATGAACAAGAGTAAGAAAACGAGGTACCTGATGAGGCCATGATCGCTACTATAGTTTAGTGTACTAAAGCACTTTTTAGCTCTGAGTGTTAGAGGTGAGCTTATATATATATTTTAAAGTGTATTGCAGGTGTTAGAAAGCCTATTTTTGCATGGTTTTGAAGATGAAAAGCTTTTTGAGAGAAAATGGTTAAAAAAGGAAAGTGCGAACATGTAGTTATAAAGCAAGAGTAACACTTACCGATTGATATGCACATAAGGAAAGAGGCGCCAGCTGTTGTTGAAGTGGTCTGGAGAAAGGGGTCTTATTGCAAACTCATAAGCAGTCTGAGTGACGCCAGCTGTCCATGCTTCCGAAGTCAGATGGCTTGTGAGAGACCGAAGCCAGTCTTAACCTCAGCGGGGGATCATAAAAATCTGAGCTGGGTGCCATTGGCTAACCGGGGTGCGAGTGGAGCCGCCCCTTTGTTATGTGATTGGCTAACCGGGGTGAAGTTAGGCGGAGTTGGTCTCCGGCGCAAATTTTCAAACTAGGTATAGCAGCATTCGGGAGCTGAGCAAGGGAGCGAACAAGAAGGAAACATTGTGCGCTGGGAGCGGTTGCGGGTGGAGTGATAGCGATAGGAGAACTTAGACTCTGTGCTGAATTTGAGACGGAGCTAGTAGAGGGCTGTTTTGGAGAAAAAAGACTAAGGATTTTTTCAGGATTTCCTGTGTTTTCGAATATAAGGTTTTGGGAATAGAGGGGTCGCTAACAAGTTATTCTAGGGTTTTGGAGAAAAAACGCGGAGGGTTTTTTGGATAGAAATACGGAGGGTTTTTTTTCAGGAGGACTGGCCGGTTATGTGCCTAAGGATCGCTGAATTTGAGAAAAAAGACAAAGGATTTTTTCAGGTGTTTTCACCTGTTATCGAATATAAGGTTTTGGGTATGGGGGGGGGGTTCCCTACAAGTTATTCTAGGGTTTTGGAGAAAAGGGTTTTTTTCAGGAAGTTTTTTTTGCTGGGAGCCGCGGTGCGTTTATGCTCGGGGGGATCGCAAGAGTTTTTTGTGACTCTGAGTTTGATTTTAAATTTCTTTGTTTGGATTAAACAAATGCATATAAATTGAAATAAAGTTTTCCCCCAAGGCATGCACCCTGTATGTCTGCCCATACTGAATGTTACAAAAGCACAACAAAGCACTTATACTATGATTTAACACATTTTAATACATAAACACGGACAAGCACGGTCCCGAGACAGGCGCGCGCACATGCGCGCACAGACACACAGGCGCGGTGGGCGCGCGCGGCGCGCGCTCACGCGCTGACCCACCACCAGATGGCGTTTTTTAAGCATAAAAAAGTAAAAACTTTTTTAATGGCTTAAAAATAAAAGAATGCTATTTGATATAAAAACGTTCTAAATAATCAATTAGTTCTTTTTTGGGGGGAAGAAAAAGCAATGAGCTATGAACTATCATATTTTTTGAGCAATATCATAATTTTATGAAAATCATACTTTTTATGAATATCATATTTTTTTATGAAAATCATATTTTTATTACTTTATTACTTCCTTTACTTCCTGAGCTCATGAATAACTTATTGGGGCCACAAATCACTCTGTTTGACATAAGGGGTATAATATCTCTCTCTAACCTGTATGCCAGGAGTGAACAAAACATCAATTCATGGATCCACACCACCAGGATCTATGGAATGTATTCGGGATGGAGAGGTGTAGTTAGATGGTAATGAAGAGAAAGAAAGTAGTCAGAACTGAGGGGATCGAAATACCAGAAGGCAACACTGAAGACCTCAAGGAAAGCTACAAGTACCTGCAAGTCCCACAGGAAAATTTGAACCACAAAGAGGCTGGTAGGAAAGCTGCAACCACCAAATACCTGCAGAGAGAGATAGAAGCCACTGATATCAACACAATGAAGCTCCTCACTAGGGATGGGTATCGTTTAGGTTTTATCCGATACTGGTGCCAAACCGGTACTTTTGAAACGGTGCCGGTGCTTAAACGGTGCTCAAACCGGTGCTTAAAGAATGGAGAACACAAAATTGGTCCAAAAACCTCTCATGTTCAGCTGTTTTTTTTGTAAAAAGATAACAATGTTAGCCTTTTCTGCAGCTATAGGGCATATATGGTATCACTCTTGGCTGGAAGCAGTGCTTAAACAATGGAAAAAACACAAAATTGGTCCAAAAACCTCTCATGTTTAACTGTTTTCCACTTTTTCTTTGGTCATCTTAGCCTTTTTGGCCAGGGTGAAGGGAGTATCTGCCATCAAACAAGAAGACAGCCGCATGTAACTACGACGGTGTTTGCTAGTTCACCTTACATGCATTAATGTAATAATGTGGTTAGCCTACTCAACGTTAATTACACACGAACAACATGAAGCTACTCACGCAGAGAAGAACGGCTGCTGCTGCCATCATCATCCGTCATCATTTCTGCTACGCTGGCAGGGCTAGGGGCCAGGACTCTACTCTTCGGGTTTTTGGGGGATGTTGCTAACTCCGGGGCCGATAACAGGCACCACACCCGCAGTAGATGTGCTTGGTGTGAGGTCTCGCAGCAAGCTATCAAACACGGCGCATTTCTCGGCTTTAAAAAACGCTATGAGTCGCCAGGTGTTTCATCAGATTTGAGGTGTTACCTCCTTTGACAGTATCACAGTATCAGCTTAAAGCACTTGTTGCAGGCTGCTGAGTTTGCATCTTTTGCTGTGAAGTACAGCCAGACTTTTGATCGCTTCGCCTTGGGCATTTTTAATCTGTAGCTCTGCTCTAAAAGAACGTACGTACCTGGCCCCGCCTACTATCCTCGGAAACGTAAAATGATTGGCTAGAATTGGCTCCGGAAAAAAAAAGCACCGAAAAAAAAAGCACCGAAATAAAGCACCGACATGTGCGCTGCTTTTCGGTCTGGTTACTACCGTTTATGTCAGAACCGGTGCCCATCCCTACTCCTCACCATGCATGGAGGGTTTCACCCCAAATCAGACACCCTGAGACTCCCTTCTTAATTATGTCCTTCAGTCTGTTCTTCCACTGCTGGTGCTACCAGAAGCAGCCACTTGATACTGTGAGGCCTGGATACTAGTTGTTGCTGCTACTAGTGTTCACAGCTATGTCTGTTAATTTGACACATTTTGCTATTTTTAGTTTTCTTTTTATTGTTTTGCTCAGCTTTCCAGCTCCACTTTTTTGACACTTCTTCCACACTACTTTTTTTTCTATAATCTGCATGAGCACACAGCGAAGGCAATGGACGGGGCAGTTGCATTAAGAGATTTGATAGAGCAATCGAGTGTCAGTAGTGAAAATGAACAAATGGGCTGCTGTCAGTGCTTGTACAGCTGGTGCACAGCAGCCCATTAAGCCAGCCCATCAGTCCAAAATTGCATCAAACCACTGGGGAATATGCCCACAGTGCTAGATTACTAGTGCAGCCCCAGAGTCCAGAACATGTGACTGCAGAACTCTCAGTAGTTTTAGTTTAGTTTCAAATTACGTCTGCACTCCATGAGTCTGTCTGTCTGCATATTGACTCAGCGAAGAAAAGAATTTCCATAATAATGAGTTCTTTATTAATCAAATAGGAAATTACTCTTCTGTAGAGATGATACCTTGCTCAGAGGTACCTCACAGCATTGTTTGGTGGATTTGAATCAATACCAAGTCGGCATCAGTATCGGATCGATACTAGCCTGGTGAGATCGATTCTTTAAGTTCCGCTCTTGTTTGCAATGCAGTGGTGTTGGCAAAGAAGCAGCCAGGTCGCTGGACTTGCCGCTTCTGTGTCAGCGCAGAGCAGGCACACTTTGCTCCCCCACCCCCCTCGTGACTTAGACACTTTGGGGGTTGTTAAGTTGTTTACATATTATTTATATTTTCACCAGTTGTTGTTTTTGTTGTTGAGAATTTTAATTGTAATTTTTGTATCATAGTTTCTCAACAGTAATTTGTCTTGCACTTTTGCGTGCTTTTGGTTTGCGTGCACTTTTTAAGATTTTTCAAAAAAAAAAAAAATTATCAACAATACTACTACTACTACTACTAATAATAATAATAACAATAACGGGCCAAGCTGGCTCTCTTGGCACGAGGACTTCCACCTCCTTGCGCGGTTCCTCTACCTCTCCGGTCTGGAGCAGCCCTTCACACACCTCCTCCACCTCTGGGAGGCACGGATTCTCGCGTGCCTCCTCCACCTTAGGCTGTGCAGGTCGCAGACACGGTGGTTGCTCCGTGGCCCTCCTCCAAGTGGTGGTGTTCTGACAAAACACCCTACCTATCAAGCTGTCCTACTTGTTACTGCGCATGCACACAACTCAAAACGGCCATATTTTCGGTGTTAATAGCCTATTAACGCCTATTATTTGATCCTACCCCGATCTCATGCGTGCGAAAAAATATTATATGTTTTACTTATTTATTACAGTTGATACTTGTTTTCCTTAAGCTGTTGTCAATTTGTTAACTTTTAAAGCTAACATGCAGTTTTTTGTGCAAAAATACTCCAATTTGGAGTCTCAATTGAAGTTATATTTCAAGTCTTGATTTAATAAAACTTCTGTAAACTGGCATACAGTGTAAACCTTGTCAATTAATGTCAGTCCTCCTGCAGTTAGTGGACACCTCGCTTCATTGTTATGTCAAAGAAAGTAATATTGCACTGCATACTTTTTAATTGAGTGATAACGTTGTTTAATTTTACGTTTTGATAGTGTGATTTGGCCATCAGAACGTCCTACCTATAGATATGTATGATCGAGGCATAAACCACGTAAGGTAGTATATTCTGATAAAGTAGCACGGATTGATACACTGTAATCCCTAGCAGTTGTTCTAGCTCATAACTAATAAGCTCATAACACTCAAATGTCGTTTTGTAGTTGAGCAAACTATAAAGTATTGAGCTCTGTTGGCCTTTATGCAACTTCAATTGAATAGGGCTCAATATTTTTTAGCTAATTTGTTTGGAACGCTCAAAAAGTTTAAGAAGCATATATTAGGGACGTTCTGGTGGGTGGAGTCTTATGGGGGTGGAGTAATTATCCTCCGAGCATTTTCTTTCTTTTTAGTTAAAACAAAATACAAATCCTACCAGGTAAGATGTATTTGGTAACAGATATTTATCATATAACCTGCTCATTCCTAGAATTAAGAAGGTTACTTCTGGTACATGGTGTGATAATATGAATGAATACATATTTTACTTCATTATTTTCATGCACTAGCATCTAATGTTCAGCCCATAAGAACACTGCTATTATCTCAGTCTAGAGTCTCTTCTTCCAATGATCCTGACCCTGCTTATGAGAACGTGGACGTCTTTCAGTTCAGCCAGGCCAGCAGCCCAAGAGAGGAAATGATCTCCATGGAAAGCCACAAAGCAGATACCATCTACAACTGTCCAGAAGTGACGGCCACCATGGAGGAGGCACAGGCCTCCAAACAGACTGACTCAGCATACGGCATGTTGCAGAAGCCAAAAAAATCTGCTACATACACAGCACCACCAAGAGGTCAAACAAGATCTGTGAACAGGGGGAAACAAAAGGAAACAAAACAAAGAAACTGAACTTTTTTTTATTTTTATTTCAGACAGATTCTCTAAATAATAACTAAATCACTTAAAAAATAATATCAACCCTCCACCAAGGTATCTCACACTCTGGTTAGTATTTACTTTAAAAGGAACAGTATCTTGTATATATTAATTTGGTTTTCTTTCTTCTTTTTAAACATACTTTAATAAGTTTGTAGAAACAAGTATAAAAACAAATACAAAGTGCTGGAATTTTCTTTTCATTTGTCCTCTTGAAACCCATTTTGACATCATTTTGACTGTAACTGTTTGTTTGTGTGAAAAGATTTTGTTTATTCTTCAAATATGCTTTGCTTGTAATCGTGTAAACTTTGAATGACGATTCACCCTGATAAACATGAAAAACAGGAAACCTTGTCTATGCTTTCTCAAATGCCTATGAAGACAAGTTCCTCTTAAGCAGACGTTTAGTACAGTATGAACAGAATGTTTTAACGTGATATGCATTTGTCTGTTAAGCAATCTACATTCTGAGAATAGGTGGAGACTGCCTCCGCCTTGATTGTGTTAAACCGCATGCCTATATAACCTACAATAAAGAAGCATACGGTGTGACTCTCTCTCGAGACGTTCACCCATGTACATGTGATTGATCATATTGTCTCACTGTGTCTCTGTTTTACTTGGCAGCCTTCTGTTCGGGAATTTTCCCCCCCACAGTTTGTTTTATATAGTACATGTGTAGCATTCATTTCATTGTTTAGTGATGAATTTCAAGTGAAAGTTTTTGATCATAAGTTTTTTTTATATATTGCATATTGTAAACCCCTTCCCCCCGCCGCTATTAACAAATGGTTCAGCCCATAGCGCAGACCGGCTTTTTTCTTGTTTTCAGTAGCAACCGATGCTTACGATTGTGCCAGAGCACATTTTGAACAACACCATGGGAATTTCAGATTTCACACAGGTGGTTGGTTGTTGTACTCTGGAAATGGAAGGAAGGTGAGTGTTATTAACCCTCTGGGGTCCACGGACACGCTGCACCTCCAAATCACATGACTGATTTAAACTGGCAACAAGGTGCAGCCACGCTGAGTCACTGTTTAAGCCAGTGTTGAAAGTTCGGACCACCGGTTTATATATTTGAATTACAGGCCAGTAAACCCAAAGATTTGATTAAAAAAATATATATATAAGCCATGCTTTTTTCTAAATGCTGTCGTCATGTTTTGTTTTGGGTTTTTTTTTTCTTTTTTCTTTAAAGCATTTTCTAAGGACAGCACGAAAACACTAAAGAGAGGAAAAAAACCCACCTCTTTCCTATCGGTGAAAAAATGTACCATGTCGACCAATAAAAAAAAAAGTCAACACGTGGGAATTGGTTGTTTAGGAAGAGGGGAAGTTTTGAGAGTGACGGTAACGGCAGCGAGACAGAGCGAGCGAGTGAGAAAGAGAGCGAGTTTTTAGATGTGGGAGATTTGTGACGTGTAGCGTGCAGGGTATAGTTAGTGTGTTGTGTTGTCTTTTGTAGTTAGTCTTTTGTGTAGTCGTTGTTTTGTTTTCTGTGTCAGTGAGGGCACTAACGAATCTCACAAAGGCACATTTGCAATTTAAACGCTAGCTGTGTCCCAAAACGTAGGCCGCATCCTTCGGAGGACCCGGCCTTCGCAATCTACATGGGCCGGGTCCTTCGAAGACCAAGAAGGCTGGAAGTGCGAGGCTGTGAAATGGGACAGTCCAGCCTTCAGATTTGCGTCACCGGTGTCTCAGTGGAGTTTAATAAACTCGGCCGTCGGCTCCTTGCTATCTAAAATATAACAGGACACTGGCGTAAGTTCTCGACCGTCTCACACTTCTGTTTAATCAGTTTTCTGTTTGACGTTTATTCAGCTGTGTGAAAATCCCGGAGGAACCCACCCAATGGATTAATAAAGTTTTATTTAATCTAATCTATTCTAATAACTTTGATCTCAGCCAAACCGATTTACTCCGGAACAAATAAAACACAGAAAAAAGCCAATTAATTACATTTTTAAGGTATCCGAGTGACTTATATATCATGTTTAACCCGAGCAGCGAAAGACAGCGGGGGTCTGAAAACAATAAAGCTGGGAGTCCGTTGCTCTCGCCTGCTAGAGTGACCATTGAACCCCCCGGCTACCTATCGAGCTGGTGGGTAACAGACGTCTCTGAAAACGTTGGAACACTTTTGCAAATATGCGATGCTTTGATAAACCAAGCAGATATTTGAAGTTTACACGGCTACGTTCTCGCCTGAAAATATGTTAAAAGTTTATTTAGTGACCCAGAGAGAGTAATAAGAGTAATATTAAAACTTAGTAGCGGCCGTCATTGTTGAAAACTGGAATTGGCTGGGCCGCGCTATGAATTCTGGGATATGGTGGGCCACGAAGGACACACCCGACCCATCCTTCAAATTCGGGAAAATGAAGGACGCATTTGTCGGCCGCATTTGAAGGAGCCGACGAATTGGGACAGCCTTCGTCGCCTGGCTGTGACGTAATCGGCCTTCAAAAGCGGCCTCCAAAGAATGCAGCCTACGTTTTGGGACACAGCTAGCGTGACCAAGTAGAAAACCGGCGGAGTGATACACCTCCTGTTGGCAGGCCTGCAGGTTTATCCCTGTGGTGTTCTCCTCTGTCTTGTGGTGGACGAACAAATTTTTTTGTTTGTGGGGCATCTTTTTGTGACACCTGATTTTTCTCTCATTTTAGTTATAGTAATATTTTTAAATGTTTTTTTTTAAATTTAAAAAAACAAAACGGCAGGTGTATTGGCTGTATTTTTAGATAAATAGTTGTATATGTTTACAAAATGTGTGCATAAGTTTTCAGAATGTAAAATTTATATTTGCTTTTCAAGTTTTAAAAATAATTTACTCAACATGTCTGTGTTTTTTACAGTTAAAAAAATACTATGAGAATTTTAAGTTTTTTGTGTGATTTCAGATCAGTAATATAAATACAGTATGTCAATGGACAAAAAACAACTAAATTCAGACGCGTGAGGTTGAGCTGAAAAGAATGATACCAAACAAGGCAAGGGGAAAAAATAAAATGAAATAATTTGAGGGTGAAATACAAATGTAAAATCAAAAGGATTAAAAAATGGCCAGTTATATTTTGGACCTCAGAGGGTTAATCCAACAAATCATGAAAAATTACGTTTAAATTTTTGTTCATGACAGTGCAGATTTCTGACATTTTGTGTAATTTAAGCATGTAACACAGCATGTAACAGAAAATAATTACGTTATATACTATATTTATATGAAAACCGTGTATACTTACTGCATTTGAATCATTTCCTGTTTGCCATTTGTTTGCAAGTTGTGTTTTGATCGTGTCCTATGGATTTTTGAAATTTGGCCATCAATTTCTGGAGCAAAGGCTACTCAAATTGTTGGAACTTTTGGTACAACCCTGTCTTGATTACAACTTTGATACAGGATATTGGACTGGACTAACGGAGTTAACGAGGTAATTGCAGGCTAGCCAACACGTTACCAGGCTAACAGCTGACAAAGCTAACAGCTGACTGAGGAATCAGCTGACTGAACCTGCTACCAGGGTAACCAGATAAAATGGGGCCGAAGAGGACACCGACAGCTGAGGAAGTCAAGGACATTAAAAAGTCTCTTGACTTCATAATGGAGGAAATTTCCACTATCAGGTTGCAGCAGAAAAATATCATTGAAATTGTGGAGGAGGGAGGTAAAGCTCCTCCGCATCCAAAATGCCGAAAAAGATAAAAAGATTGCATACCTGGAAAGTAAGGTCGCCGACCTGGAACAATACTCCAGGATAAACGACGTCATCATCACTGGGCTCCATATTAAACCCCGGTCATACGCTCAGGCGGTGACCGCTGACAGCAATGAGGAACCTAGAGAGCTTGACATCAGCTACATGGAACAACAGGTGGCTGCTTTCCTGCGGTCCAAAGGGATTGACCTGGACTGTAACTCTGTCGAAGCATGCCACCCTCTTCCCAGGAGGAACGGCAACATACCGGCTATTATATTAAGGTTTGTAAATCGAAAGAACAAGATTACGCTGCTGAAACAAGGAAGAAAATTAAAAGGATCTAATGTCTTTATCAATGAACATCTAACCAAATACAACGCTGAAATAGCCAAAAAAGCGCGACACCTTAAGAAGCTGGGAAAAATTCAAAGCACTTGGATGACGAACTGTAAAATATTCATTAAACTAAACAGATCACCAGAGGAAGCCAAAGTTCTGACCATTAAAAACATGGCGGATCTCGAAAACTATCAGTGAGCAACACGATCTGGACGACAAACAAGGTAACAGACAACCACACACTCACTTATGACACACACTGGAAGGAAGAACTCAGATACATCTGGAAGAAACAGCTGCATCAGTCAGATAGTTGCAGAATATGATCAATTGGAACTGAAAACATTTAACTATATGGATCACAATACACAGGACTTTGAATATGAAATAGATCCAGACCACAACTTCTCATCTAACAATAACAATTGCTGCTACTATACAAGTAAAGACTACAATCAGAGGATTAAAACTGAGAATAAATTATCAATTATCCACTTTAACTGTAGAAGTCTCTATGCTAATTTTAATCATATTAAAGAATATCTTAACCAGTTTTCACATCCATTTAGTGTCATTGCCTTATCAGAAACTTGGATCAATATGGAAGAAGGAACAGACTTTGAACTGGAGGGTTATGAATTCACATTTATAACTAGGCGAAACAAAGGAAGAGGAGGAGTGGCTTTGTATGTGGACAAATCCTTGAAGT
This sequence comes from Oreochromis mossambicus, assembly GCA_922035795.1. Classification (NCBI taxonomy): domain Eukaryota; kingdom Metazoa; phylum Chordata; class Actinopteri; order Cichliformes; family Cichlidae; genus Oreochromis; species Oreochromis mossambicus. The sequence continues at coordinate 1,726 of CAKLIZ010001836.1, read as the reverse complement.
TTAATGTGGTGGAAAAGATGACGATGGTGATTGATAATGTACTGGAATGTATTACAGTTGAAATTTGTAAAGAAAAAAGTAAAAATTTAATCATTAGCTGTATATACAGAGCTCCAGGTAGTAGTATTGAGACATTTAAAGACTGGATAGCAGAAACATTTGTTAAAATAGCTCACAAAAAAGTTTTCATTTGTGGAGACTTCAATATTGATTTGCTAAACCCAAATAAACATATAACCACTGAGGAATTTATAAACACAATGTACAGTATGAACCTATTCCCTAAAATTACTAGACCTACCAGGATCACGTCACATTGTGCAACTCTCATAGACAACATTTTTACAAATGACTTTGAAAATAAGACTGTAAGTGGACTCCTGATTAACGACATAAGTGACCATCTTCCATTTTTTACAATCTATAATAGGAATTACAAGATCAATAACATGGACAGTAAAAAAGAGTACAGGCGAATAAGAACAGAAGAAAGAATGAATGCATTTAAAAAAGATTTATTGAAAGAGAACTGGGGAGAAGTATATCAGGAATATGACGTTAATAGTGCGTATAATGAATTCCTTACAATACAGGGAGTGCAGAATTATTAGACAAATGAGTATTTTGTCCACATCATCCTCTTCATGCATGTTGTCTTACTCCAAGCTGTATAGGCACGAAAGCCTACTACCAATTAAGCATATTAGGTGATGTGCATCTCTGTAATGAGAAGGGGTGTGGTCTAATGACATCAACACCCTATATCAGGTGTGCATAATTATTAGGCAACTTCCTTTCCTTTGGCAAAATGGGTCAAAAGAAGGACTTGACAGGCTCAGAAAAGTCAAAAATAGTGAGATATCTTGCAGAGGGATGCAGCAGTCTTAAAATTGCAAAGCTTCTGAAGCGTGATCATCGAACAATCAAGCGTTTCATTCAAAATAGTCAACAGGGTCGCAAGAAGCGTGTGGAAAAACCAAGGCGCAAAATAACTGCCCATGAACTGAGAAAAGTCAAGCGTGCAGCTGCCAAGATGCCACTTGCCACCAGTTTGGCCATATTTCAGAGCTGCAACATCACTGGAGTGCCCAAAAGCACAAGGTGTGCAATACTCAGAGACATGGCCAAGGTAAGAAAGGCTGAAAGACGACCACCACTGAACAAGACACACAAGCTGAAACGTCAAGACTGGGCCAAGAAATATCTCAAGACTGATTTTTCTAAGGTTTTATGGACTGATGAAATGAGAGTGAGTCTTGATGGGCCAGATGGATGGGCCCGTGGCTGGATTGGTAAAGGGCAGAGAGCTCCAGTCCCACTCAGACGCCAGCAAGGTGGAGGTGGAGTACTGGTTTGGGCTGGTATCATCAAAGATGAGCTTGTGGGGCCTTTTCAGGTTGAGGATGGAGTCAAGCTCAACTCCCAGTCCTACTGCCAGTTTCTGGAAGACACCTTCTTCAAGCAGTGGTACAGGAAGAAGTCTGCATCCTTCAAGAAAAACATGATTTTCATGCAGGACAATGCTCCATCACACGCGTCCAAGTACTCCACAGCGTGGCTGGCAAGAAAGGGTATAAAAGAAGAAAAACTAATGACATGGCCTCCTTGTTCACCTGATCTGAACCCCATTGAGAACCTGTGGTCCATCATCAAATGTGAGATTTACAAGGAGGGAAAACAGTACACCTCTCTGAACAGTGTCTGGGAGGCTGTGGTTGCTGCTGCA
>CAKLIZ010001835.1:0-28067 GCA_922035795.1 Oreochromis mossambicus | reverse complement strand
TTTTGTTTGTTTTTCGTTTTTGTTTGTTCTTCTGTTTTTGTTCTGTTGGGCCGCAGGCTGCCAACTATTTGTTGTTTTAAGGGTTAGGGTGGGAACAAGATTGAAATTTTGGAAAATTCTGAAGCATTTTTTTTGTATACATTATATTGAAACCTTTGTTTAATAAAAAGACTTTTGAAAGACACACGTTAACAGGTCGTGCAATAAACTAATAACCACAAAGGTCCTGACAGGTAATAAACCTGTTATTACTTACAGTGGCTTCATAAACGCACTGATGGAAATGTCCAGTGTATCATAAGCCAGCCAGTCCTGTTACTGCAATTAACTTCTAAACCATAAAGTGTCACCATCAGGCTTCAACAGCAGTTTCCAATATTAATAGTATTAATGAGCTCCAGGTAGTATGGATGGGAAAATGTAGAGATGCTGGCCAAACAATTTGATCAAATCCACAGTGGGAATAGGCAGGGAGGTGTCCTTTCCAGCTAAACAGAAGAGGAATATAAAGATAATGAAGGTCACAGTTTGAATCAGTCATATTTAATTCAATACAGTGATGTACTGACAGATCCAGGATCAGTCCAAATCACCAGCAGTTTGATCCACATATGCATTGAAGTGTATTTGTGAAAATGTTGGACTGTTCTTTTATCAGTGTGTGACAGTGTGTGTGTGAGAGCCATGTAATGTCCATGTGTGCATGCTGACTGCTCTGACCCCTCCTCCTTTCAGGGTGGAGCCTGCTGGAGTCCGATGGTTGAGACCAGGTCTGAGGAAGTGTAAGTGTGTTTTTAATGGGATTCATGAAAACAAAGCAGCACACATTCAACCATCTTCATCATGTCAGGAGTCATCATCAAAGTGTCAATCAATGAACAGATGATGGATCAATAACTGCAGCTGGATTGTGTTTGTTCTCTCCATCAGATTCCTGTCAACTCACAATCGACACAAACACAGTGAACACAAACCTCCAACTGTCTGAAAACAACAGGAAGGTGACACGTGTGGAGGAGGTTCAGTCATATCCTGATCATCCAGACAGATTTGATGGTTGGGAACAGCTGCTGTGTAGAGATGGTCTGACTGGTCGCTGTTACTGGGAGGTCGAGTGGAGAGGAAACATTTCTATATCAGTGAGTTACAGAAGAATCAGAAGGAAAGGAGGAAGTAAAGACTGTGTGTTTGGATACAATAATCAGTCCTGGAGTCTGAGCTGCTCTGATGATGGTCCTCAGTCTGTTTGGCACAATAACAGAACAATATTCATCTCCTCCTCCTCCTCCTCCTCCTCCTCTGTCTCTAACAGAGCAGCAGTGTATGTGGACTGTCCTGCTGGCACTCTGTCCTTCTACAGAGTCTCCTCTGACACTCTGATCCACCTCCACACCTTCAACACCACATTCACTCAAACTCTTTATCCTGGGATTTTGTTCTTGTCTCCTGGTGCCTCAGTGTCCCTGTGCTGAGTGGAGTGTAAAGAGTGGTTCCTGTTAGAGAAACACTCTGACTGTTGAACAGATAGTTCAGTCTGTACATGTCTGTCTCTTTCACTCACAAACACGTTTTCAGATTCATGGATTCAATCAGTTGATGTTTGAAACTCTTCTAAATGATTCCTTGTAAACTTCTTCCTCTTCAGTCCTTTAAAGATGGAAGCTCCCATTATTCCAGGATCCACATGTCGTTTTTCTGTCTTTTTCCACTCAAAGCTTCACAGTGAATCTCAGTGTGTTGTGTTTTTCTGAAGCTCAGTTCACAACCAGCTCCTCTGCATTTTCAACAAGTCTGAGCTCATTAAAATGAATCCAAATGTTTGATTTCTCTTTCTTAATGGGATGTTTCCATCATGGCTGAATAAGTGGACATCCAATAGTACTCAGTGTATCAAATATTAAAGACATTCAGCATCTCTCATGTTTCTGTCATTCTACAAAAACAGCTGCTTTAAAAACTGATCCAATCACAGAAACATGAACTTCCATATTGATCAGATCAATACGTGCAGCTCTGATGTCACTAACATCTCCTTGAACTCTTCATTGATGGTGATTTGTGGCCCTCTGCTGGTGAGAAGATGAACTGCATGATGTCAGTTTAATGAGCACAGATGACATGAAGTGTTTTTAAGTCTGCTTTTTTTAATTGTTCAGGGCCCGGCTCCAGGAAACAGCTTCAACAAACTCTGGCTTTCAAAGTAAGAGCTCTGTCTGAGTTTTTGAAAAAGCTCTTATTTTGGAGGGAGCTGACATTTAATCTTCATGTTATCAGTCCATCAATGGGTGTTATTAGCAGTTATCAGCCCCATAACTGTGGCTCAGATTGGCCCTCCTGCACCTGCTAGCAAAAACTCAGTAGGTCATTATCACCAATTGGTGAGCCGGATCACTGTGTCGCTGTTGGAGGGACAACGATGAATCCAGATCCAGTACAGACAGACTCCAGTTCACTTCACATGGAGACAGGTGCATAGCAGCTAACTACTGAAAAATGTCTATTTAAACAGTTTGAATATGATTTCCTGATGAACAGAAACAGATTTCATAATGAAAATGTCCCTTAATATACAGACTTGTTTCGGACTTTACGTTTCCTAATTTTGCTTTTAGTTGTAAAGTTATTGTATTATTTACATATGGCCTAATAATGATCCTTATTGCTGTTTTAGAGAGGAGTGGTGCTTCAAAGGATAGTTGCAGATTTCTGTCAGAATCTGCAGATTATACAGTACAAACAAAATGTTCATGGACCCCCTGATGATCCTCTAATCACCTGAGCCAAGGTGTGAAAGCGGGTGTGGGTCTCAATCAGCCAGGGTTTTGGGTGAGCTCATTGTGAAACTTGGCCCCAACTTATCATGCGAATTCGGGCACGGAAACTGGAACTAGTGTTCTAGTTTGTGTTCAACACGGACTCTTTAGTGTGCTGCACACTCGCTCTCTCAGCCCGCGGGTTTCGGAACAAGAAGAAAGGAGAAAAAAGAGCACAAGCGCATCGTTAAAGCCGACTAACGTGAAAACACGTGACGAGACGAAGGTAAGCGTTACGGTTTGGTGATGTCACAGTGAAATCCAGCGTCATGACTTTAACATTGGACAAATCCAGTCCGCACAGCCTCAGGGACAGACTTCATCCTTTTACTTTAACCATGAAACATGAAGCTGTCGCTCATAATGAGACAGGAGCTCAGCTTTCAGCGTCACAGCTGGAACAACATCAGCTGACATGAAAGAAACACAGACGTTTGTTCCCTGTTAGCAAAGATGAAGATGGAGAGCGTGAGGGAACCACAGAGAGGAGGAGGAGGAGGACACGGGCTGTGAGGGACGCAGTGAACCAGCCCTCAGACCTGTGTGTCTCACACTGTGATTACACTCCACACACTCAGTTTCAGTAACACTCATGAATAACAATGAAAAAATAAAGTAATAAGTTACTGTAGTTCTCAGTTACAGCCTCGTGTTTCCTCCACATTCGTCTCTTTTCAGACATCAGCAGGAGCGAGGACGACCCCCCCAGTCTGAGGACGTTCCCACCACATGAATGGGGGACAGGAGGCGGAGCTTCCAGCCCAGCTGGTAGGAAAGTCCTCCTTGGGTGGACTTCTCTGTAACTATGGACTCATGCATTTCTGTTTATTTTCTGCGCTTTTGGTCACTCAGACCACATCACTTTCTCCAGATATGAACTGATAAACATCAGGCAGTCGTCTCACTATAGTTCTTATCCATTTCTCACAAACCCGGAAAGTTTTTTGGAGATTTTAGTTGGAGGCGCAGCAGCTCTCTGTGGCTCCTGGAGGAGACGTAGACGGGGGACCAGCGCTGGAGCGCTGGTGAAACTACGTCTGCGAGGATTCTGCACAGCACTTCCCTCCATTCACCTCGCGAATCTCCGCTCTCTCCCAAACAAAGTCGACGAATTACTGCTCTTAATCCGGACTAACAAGGACTTTGCACGCTCTGCTGCCCTCTGCTTCACTGAAACCTGGCTCAGTGAGCGAGTCCCAGACGCTGTCTTAAATCTGCCGGGCTTCCAACTTCACCGGGCGGACCGCGAAACGGAGCTCTCAGGGAAAACAAAGGGTGGCGGAGTCTGCTTCTACATTAACGAAGGTTGGTGTACTGATGTCACAGTGTTACAGAAACACTGCAGCCCACACTTGGAAAGTTTTTTCATCAATTGTAAACCGTTTTATTCACCGCGGGAGTTTTCGTCCTTCATGCTGGGTGGAGTTTACATCCCTCCTCAGGCCAACGCGAACAACGCACTGTGCGAGCTGGCTGACCAGATCACCACCCTGGAAAGGAAATTCCCGGACTCCTTTACAATTATCCTTGGGGATTTTAACAGAGCAAACCTCAACCACGAACTCCCTAAATACAGACTGCCCCACCAGGGACAACATCATACTGGATCACTGTTACACCACTGTAAAAGATGCCTATTGCTCTGTGTCCCGGGCAGCTTTGGGACATTCTGATCACTGCATGGTCCATCTTATTCCAGTTTATAGGCGAAAACTCAAACGTGTCAAGCCTGTAGTCAAAACTGTGAAGAAGTGGACTAACGCAGCAAAGCAGGAACTACAGGACTGTTTTGACTGCACTGATTGGACTGTTTTTGAAGCTGCATCTGATAACCTGGATGAGCTCACGGACACTGTGACATCATACATCAGTTTTTGTGAAGACGTGTGTGTGCCAACAAAGACCTTTTGCACATACAACAACAATAAACCATGGTTCACTCCTAAACTCCAACATCTTCGTAAGGCCAAGGAGGATGCCTACAGAAGTGGGGACAGGGCCCTGTACAAGCAAGCCAGGAACACACTGACCAAGGAGATCAAAGCAGCTAAAAGGATCTACTCCCAGAAGCTGGAAGAACGGCTCTCAGCCAACGACCCTGCGTCAGTGTGGAGGGGCCTGCAGGAAATCACCAGCTACAGACGCCCCCCACCCACTGTTGAAGCAAACAAAGACCTGGCCAAATAAATAAATACATTCTATTGCAGGTTTGAGACGGACAGACTCCCACGCCTCACCCTCCCCTCCCCAGAGACATTGCTTCAGACACTGACCCCAACACACCTTCCACTTCTCCCCCCTTCACCCTCACCCTCCCAAATCCAGTCTCAACGACCACCCCCACCCTCCCCAATCCAGACCCAACGACCACCACCACCCTCCCCATTTCAGACTCAACGACCACCACCACCCTCCCCATTTCAGACTCAACGACCACCATCACCCTCTCCAATCCAGACTCAATGACCTCCATCACACCTCTCACCCCCCTTTCCTCCTCCCTGAAACTCAGAATACACACTGAGGATGTGAGCTGACTATTTCAGAAACAGAAGCCCAGGAAAGCCCCCGGACCAGACGGTGTCTCACCCTCCTGCCTCAAGACCTGTGCTGAACAGCTGGCTCCCATCTTTACTCGCATCTTCAACAGATCCCTGGAACTGTGTGAAGTTCCCTCCTGCTTCAAACGCTCCACCATCATCCCTGTTCCCAGGAAACCCACCATCACAGGACTGAATGACTACAGACCTGTCGCCTTGACGTCTGTGGTCATGAAATCCTTTGAACGACTGGTGTTAGCCCATCTGAAGGACATTACAGGCCACCAGCTGGACCCTCTGCAGTTTGCCTACCGGGCAAACAGGTCTGTGGATGATGCAGTGAATATGGGGCTGCATTACATCCTGCAACACCTCGACCGCCCGGGAACTTATGCCAGGGTCCTGTTTGTGGACTTTAGTTCGGCTTTTAATACCATCGTGCCTGAACTTCTCTCTTCCAAACTCTCCCAGCTCAGCGTGTCTCCAGCTACCTGTCAGTGGATCACCAGCTTCCTGACAGACAGAAAGCAACAAGTGAGGCTGGGGGAGATCACCTCTGAAACCCGGTCCCCCAGTATTGGTGCCCCTCAAGGATGTGTCCTCTCACCACTACTGTTCTCCCTCTACACTAATGACTGCACTTCCAAGAACTCAGCTGTTAAACTCCTAAAGTTTGCAGATGACACCACCGTCATTGGCCTCATTCAGGATGGTGATGAGTCTGCATACCGGCAGGAAGTTGAGCGGCTCGTACTCTGGTGCAGTCAGCACAATCTGGAGCTGAACACTCTTAAAACCGTAGAGATGACAGTGGACTTCAGGAGACACCCCTCAACACTGCTCCCCCTTACCATATCAGACAGCCCTGTATCCACTGTGGAGATCTTCAAGTTCCTGGGTACCACCATCTCCCAGGACCTGAAGTGGGAGACCAACATCAACTCCATCCTCAAAAAGACCCAGCAGAGGATGTACTTCCTGAGACAACTGGGGAAGTACAGTCTTCCACAGGAGCTGCTAATCCAGTTCTACACTGCGGTCATTGAGTCTGTCCTATGCTCCTCCATCACAGTCTGGTATGGTGCAGCCACCAAACAGGACAGGAGCAGACTGCAGCGGACTGTACGGGCAGCAGAAAGGATCATCGGCGCCCCCCTGCCCTCCATCCAGGATCTGTACCTCTCAAGAACCAGGAAACGGGCAGGGAAAATCATCACAGACCCCTCACACCCTGGACACAGACTTTTTGATCTGCTGCCCTCTGGCAGACGGTACAGAAGCCTGCAGACCAGGACCACCCAACACAGGAACAGTTTCTTTCCCCTCGCCATCTTCCTCCTAAACAGTTGAACTGTCACACTGCTCCCACTGCCAGACTGCAACTGCACCTTATGTACATTCTGAAGAATTCATTCCACCTCATTTCATTTCTGTATTTTATGTATATATGTTTAGATTACTTATTTATAGTTGGTTTATACAGCTTTGTGTATGTATGTGTGATAGGTTTGTAGCTTGAACCCATTCGCTGGAACGTTGAAGGCAATGTAATTACACAGCAAGCAAGACACGAGTAGGCAAGTTCTTTATGTTTCACGTGCACGGGAGAGAACTGGACAGGCGCCGTTCCTTCGCTTGACCCCAGTTGCTCTCGTCCGCTCCCCCGTAACACTGCTCTTTTATTGAGGTTACATGAATATGCATAGGGTCATTAACATATGACATCTTATATAGGTTTACATGTGAACAAAGAATACCTTCTGTGTGTGTATGGGGTCAAGATGTAACCCCAGGAAGACTCCCCAAGCTGATGCCAGGAGTCTAGCGGTCCATCTAAACAAAAGGCTCTTATACTTAACCAGATATACGTGTGTTTGCTATACCATATATCAGCAAGAGAAGATACCCCTCTCTTAGGAGGAGTGTGATCTATGCCAGAACACTCAAAAGAGGAGTGGACGCACTCCCCTCTTCATGCTACAGAGAGTTGTTACAGACCTCCTAGGATGAGACATTCTTTCACTCTACAAATGATTATATACTTCTAAGCATATATGAGTAAATATTTCTAAGCATAAATGGCAATCAACAATACAAAACCTAACAATGTGTATGCATGTGTAATGTATATATAGACACGTGTGTGTGTGTGTGTGTGTGTGTGTGTACAGAGAGACAGCCAAAAAGGAGCCACATTCAGGTAAAAGTGTAAAATCAAATGATCCGTCAATAAAGGATAATGTTGGATCAGTGTTTCAGTATTTATATCTTTTATTAGATGTACATGTGGTTTGGTTATTTGCCTTTTGGTTGAAAGTAGACTGAGAGAGGACTTTTTTATTAGTGATTTCAATAGTATTTTTTTCATATTAATTTAGTTTTTTCATCTAATACAATCTATTTGCGTATGATTGTCAGTCCAAAGAGGGAGAGAGGAAAGAGGAGAAAGTACAAGGTCAGGAAAAACGGCACAACAGAAACTGTTAAACTGCTTGAGAGAGTTGACCACCAAACAGTGATAGATTTGTCAACCTCAAGGTGATGTGACATAGGCTTATTAAATTGTGTTAAAATGTACAAAACAGTGATCTCATGTTTTGAGACTTGATGAATTTAATAATCTTATGATTTAATAAAGACATTTGCAGACTTGCACAGAGATAGTAAAATTATGATGACTGATAACGGAGACGAAGACAACAGACGACAAGGACAGGGAGGAACAGGGGTTTAAATGCACCAAGGAGACAGTCAGAGAAAACTCAGGATAACTGGAGGCATTTAGGGATGCAGAGACTGACAGAGACAGGGAAGAAGTCTCATTGTGATGAGTAAAGTTTATCTTGCCTGGCTGGGCAGCTCTCCTGGTGCTCAGCACCCCCAAAGCTCTGATCCTAGAACCGCCCCTGGTTGAGACACATTTTTTTCTAAACACCGGGTCTCTGGGGCTTTTAAACCCCAAATCACGCTGCACCAAAATTTGGTCCACCCCAAGAATCGGGTCCCCCGACACAAACAGAGTAACATAGTGTACGCTGTTAAGTGCCTGGAGGATTGCCAGGATTTATACATCGGAGAAACCAACCAACCTCTGGAGAAGTGGATGGCACAACACAGAAGAGCTACCTCGTCAGGCCAGGACTCTGCAGTCTATTTACACCTACAGGCCAGTGGACACTTTTTCAATGATGAGGATGTACACATCCTGGACAGGGAGGAACGCTGGTTTGAGCACGCAGTCAAGGAGGCCATTTACGTGAAAAGGGAAAGACCATCTCTGAGTCGAGGAGGGGGCCTAAGGGTATAGAGTCTGCCCTTCATTCTTCTTGTTCTGATCTTCTGCTGCTTTAAAAACAAGTGGACCACATCACCAAGTCACGACCCAGGTGCACTACAACACATCTTAACCAGACTCTGTTACAGTTCATGTGTTTTGTGGTTCTTGTAGTTTGTCGGTGTGAGTTGGTGTTTGTTGGCACGTCGCTTTGGTCCAGACTGAAGTACCAACGATGGGATTTTATATTCATGCTCCTCAGAGGATAACCCTGTCCCTGAAGTTTGGGGTTTTTTAGTGATGACTACAACTTTTACTACTAATAACTACGGATTATGTTTCCAATTAGATCGTCTGAAACTTTTCTTCATACAGAAATGTTTGACCAAATGTCTTAAAGGTACCATCAAACTATATTTTATTCATGTTTAAAGCTAATTACTAAAGACAAGACAGATGTTACCAAGGTAACAGGCTAGCTTAAGGTGGCTAACAGTCATATGTTGTATCACTGTAGGGTCTGTACATTACTTATCTTGCTCCACAAAAAAACAGATTTGTATCCTTCTCTTGCTCAGCACCTTGGTACACACCTGAACTCTGACTATTGAAAGCTAAAGGCCGACCACTTGAACGTCTTGAAAGCCTGTCTACCCCCTCTCCTTCCCCTCATATCTGCTATTATTCACTCTTCACTCACCACTGGAACTGTTCCTGCTTCTTTCAAAGTTGCGGCCATCACCCCAATCCTGAAAAAAACAGGTCTAGAGCCCAACAACTTTAACAATTTTCATCCTATCTCCAATCTACCATTTCTCTCAAAAATTCTTGAAAAAATAGTTGCTTCACACGTCCATCTACACCTAACTGATAATAACCTTTACGAACAGTTCCAGTCTGGTTTCCGTTGTTTGCATAGCACCGAAACTGCTCTTCCAAAATAACAAACGATCTTCTATGGCAGCTGATTCTGTTCTCCTCTCCATCCTTATTCTCATTGATCTGAGTGCGGCCTTTGACACCATCTCTCACTCCATTCTTCTTAGCAGATTAGCTTCTATTGGTCTCTCTCATACTCCATTAGCCTGGTTTAAATCATACCTGTCTGACCGCACTCAGTTCATTCAATTGAAATCCTTCACTTCTCAGCCTTCTCCTCTATCTACTGGGGCACCCTAGGGATCTGTCCTCAGGCCCCTCCTTTTCATTATTTACCGTCTTCCACTCAGACACATTTTTCGCAAATATAACATTCAGTTCCACTGCTATGGCGATGACATGCAGCTTTACCTCTCTACCAAACCCGACTCTACTCTTCCTCAACCCTCCCTCACCCTCTGCTTAGCTGAACTCAATTCATGGTTCTCCTCCAACTTCCTTAAACTCAACAGCAATAAATCAGAACTTCTCCTGGTTGGCACTAAACTATCACTATCCAGAATTAACGGTTTTTCTCTCACTATCAATAATTCGTCGGTTCCTATCTCTCCCTCTATGAGCTTGGGTGTCATTCTCAACAGTACATTATTCTTTAAATCACATATCAATAATGTCCCACGTGCAGCATATTTTCAACTCCGTAACATCAATTGCCTCCGCCCCTTCCTCACTCCTCATGCCACTGCCATTCTCGTTCATAATCTCGTTATCTCTCGTATTGACTATTATTTGGCCTTACACAAAAATCCATCAACAAGCACCAACGTGTCCAGAACTCTGCTGCCCGTATTATTACCCGGACTTCCTCTACCCACCACATCTCCCCAATCCTGAAGCTGCTTCACTGGCTCCCGGTTAAATTTCGCATTCATTTTTAAATAATCCTTTTACATTCAAAGCTATTCATTATCTCTCTCCACCGTATCTCTCTGATTTAGTACAGATGAACTTCCCATCCCGGTGCCTAAGATCTTCATCTTCTCTTTCTCTCTCTGTTCCTTCCGCCAGTCTTATTACAATGGGGTGCAGGGGTTTTAGTTGCTCTGCCCCTCGACTTTGGAATTCCTTATCCCCTGACCTCAGAAACATTACTTCATTCCCTCTTTTTAAGTCCACCCTCAAAACTCACCTGTTTAAAATTGCTTATGTTTAAACCTCTGCATGCTCTTAGCTTTTATCTGTTTTCTTCTGTTTTTATCTGTTACTCTTATTATTGTATATATTTCCAGTTTTTCTGTTTTGTTTTTTTTTTAAATATATATCTGTTTTATTTGCTGTACAGTGTCCTTGGGTATCCATCACACCACGGAGGTTTCCGATGATAACTTAAACTACATGGTGGAATTAAAGACTGCCTTCACAAAGGACCTATCCCTATTTGTAGCTACACTCAACCATAAGTGGATCAAAATAGCCACTGTGCTTGACCCACCCACAGATTTTAAGGAATCTCATTGACCCTGAATTAGCAAAACAAATAGGCCTATCCCTGTCCCCTGTCGATCCTCCCACTCCTGCTTGATTTTAAATATTTAAGTCTTTGCTATGAGCACACATCAAATTGAGCCTGTCCATCTAGTTGCTTCCAGGGACAATTGGGAAACCATCTCATTCTACACCTTCATCTCCCCAGACACCCTGTTGATCCTTGGCTCCCCATTGTTGGAAGAACAACATCGATTGGACCAACAAACTCAAAAGTTGGAGTTTATTCTGCCTGGCTAACTGTTACAGTTACTGAACAGTTTGCACTTCTCTCTGTCCCAGCTAGCTTTAAATCATCTCACCCTCCTCTGAATCTTACCAGTGTACAAGTGGTTTAAAACAAGTATTTAGCAAAAACAAGGCCTTATCTCTCCCGCCGAACAGACCCTACTGACCCTCCTGGTGTCCCTTTCCCAAGAGGGAAGCAATGGAGAAATAAATCCAGACTGCAGAAATTATCCCCCTGTCTTCCTACCCAGTATGTACTGGTTATTTCTTTCTGGCAAAAAAGACAAGACTCTCAGACCAGTGGTTCTCAAACTTTTCACAATTAGTACCACCTCATAAAATATATGGCTTTTCGAGTACCACCCTTATGACTGACATTAAAGTACAGTAGTACTTTACCTTGTAAAGCACTTTGTGACACACGTCTGTGAAAGGTGCTATATAAATAAACTTTACTTACTTACTGACTTGGTATAGGCCTACTTAACACTATAAACAGTTTACACAGACAATTTTATTTCTGAATTTTATTTTAATTGTTATTTATTTTAGTTAATTTATTTATTTTACTGTCATAAATATGGTTTGATAAGTGATAATAATAACAATGTCTTCCTTCTTTCACCCCAACCGGTCGCAGCAGATGACTGCCCCTCCCTGAGCCTGGTTCTGCCGGAGGTTTCTTCCTGTTAAAAGGGAGTTTTTCCTTCCCACTGTCGCCAAAGTGCTTGCTCATAGGGGGTCATATGATTGTTGGGTTTTTCTCTGTATCTATGAAGCTCCTTGAGGCGACTTTTGTTGTGATTTGGTGCTATATAAATAAAATTTATAAAAATTTGGCACCTTCCCAAAGGAAAAACTACTATACAGTAATGGACTATACATTTTACATCAGATTAAAACCTTGGGTGTAAGGTTCAGATAATAATTTATTAATAACTAGACATTTTAAATGAGAATAAGAAAGAAAAGTATTTCTTTCTACCCCCCCCCCCCCTTTCCCTGTTAATGCTCTACTTGCCCACCTTGCAAAACCTTGCTAGACCCGCCCCTCCACAGTTACCAGCTATCAGCCAGGTACACTGTAAAACCTAATAAGTTCACAGAACTCAAAAATTGTTGTGTAACAGATTACACAACAATTTTTTAGTGATGTTTTTAAAAGTTTTAAGTTTAACTAAAATAAAAATTACAGTTGCAGTTGCCTTGGGTTAACTTATAAATGTTGATATTCCTCAACTTACAATTAGGGAGTAATAAACTCAAAATGTTCAATATTTTTCAACTTAATTAAGGTGGGAAATACACTCAAAAATTTTTACATATTGCAACTCATACGCTGTGGGAAATAAACTTTGATATTTTCTAACTTATAATGTGGGAAATAACACTTAAAATCTTCAATATTTTTAAAATACTGTGGGAAATACACTTACAAATAATTCTAAACTGTTTGCCCAGTAAATTATAATTAGCTAAAAGTGTTAGAAAACATGAAAGTAACAACACTAACAATTTAACAACTTTTTTTTTATTAAACACAATGTGCTTTTAAAAAGGCACAAATAACGGAGCTCACTCATAAAAAAAGTGCTTCATAAATAAAACAAAAGAAAAAGACTCCAAGGGTCTCCATCTCAATTCTAAAATTCAATAACATTTTCAGTATTAACAGCAATTGCAGCTATTAGAACACTGAGGCAATTAACACTTACTGTACCTTGACAGCTGCAGCTCACTTTCTTTTTTAAAAATACATAAAAAAAAACAGTACTGGTTTCCACTGCTGTACTTCATAGGGAACAAACATCAAGGCAGTGCATTAAGGTATTGGGCAACATAACATTAAACATGAATAGTGCATGAACTGAACAGTCATTCATCTTAAATGTGAGGTAGAAGAAGCAAATGGTAAAAAATGGTTTAAAAATTTGTATAAATAAAACAAAACAAAACAAGAAAAACCTTCAATACTCAGCTTAACAAGTTGTCTATTCCGAGTGATTCACTTGAACAAATTCTTCTGCATCAGTAAGCGACCTAACAGTGGTTTGTTGTATTCAAGGCACATCACAACCTTCTGGATACATGTGAATAAAAGCTCGAGGGTTTGCGTATTGTAGGTCTAGTGCACAGAACTACCCAAAAAGCAGGAGAAATGAGGCATCCAGATTTGTACTGGTTTATACAACTGTACATAACTGGGAACAAACATCAGGTAGTGCATTAAGGTATTAGGCAACAGAACGTTAAACATGTATAGTCCACGAAATGAGCAGTTATTCACTTTAAATTTGAAGTAGAAGAGCCAAATGATTAGGGGAAAAAAAACAAAAAAAGCTTCCTCAATGCTCAGCTCAACAAGTAGTCCATTCTGAGTGATTCACTCATTGAACAAATCATTCTTCAGCATCAGGAGACGCCCTTTCAGTGGTTTGTTGTCCTCAAGGCACATCACAACCTTCTGGATAAATGTGAATGTAAGCTCAAGTTTCTTTGGGTATTGTAGGTCTAGTGCACAGATGTACCCAAAGAGCAGGAGAAATGAGTCAGCCAGATTTGTGGGACCATTCACAAGTATTTCATCCTCAACGACAATGCAGATGCTTTCGGGACTGAAGAGGGCCGAATCAGTAGTGTCATCCGTGACAACTGTCAGCAGAGCCACAGGAGTGTCAGTGAGGTCTGGACCATCTGCTGACTGCAAAACACAAATAATACAAGAATGAGTTCAGCCCCTCAAGGACACAAATCATGCTATTGATTAGAGGTGTGAATCTTCATAAGTCGCATGTTTCTTTTAGGATTATAATGTCAACGATTTAATTTGATATTGCGATACCTCATGATGCATTACAATAATCTTAATTTGAGTTTGGTTTCAAAACATATGTTTAAATAAATGTTTTCAATAATAACTATATGTCAAGATATTTGTTTTTGTTATTTACCAAACATTTCTCTGACCACAACATGGCACCTCCAAAAAAATAGAACACTTGAATTTTAAAAGGGAGAGAGTTTTTATCTGCAGATTTGTTTTTGTATAATAATCTTTCAACTATTTTCATGTTTTCTGGTTTATGCGTAACAATCTTCTTGCAATCTTATTCAACAATAGTTGATATATGGGAGAAAACAAGTCAGATGAGGACTGTGTTGAACCTCCTTCCTGATATACACCCTGGTTCTCCTTGAGTTCTGAGTGATGTCATATGTTTGACTGAACAGCTAGGCAAAGGGGTTGATGCTGAGGCCAGTACACTTACATCACAAGTCCTGAATAACGTGGAGGCATCTTCACGCAGGTACACAGGAAGTGCACGAAGGACGAGGGCCGTCTTGTATTTACATCACGCTGTTCCTAGATCAGGGGTGGGCAATCTCAGGTTTTAGATCTCACCTTGGGTCAACACACCTGAATCACATGATTAGTTCGTTACCAGGCCTCTGGAGAACTTCAGGACATGTTGAGGAGCTAATTTAGCCATTTAAATCAGCTGTGTTGGTTCGAGGACACATCTAAAACCTCCAGGCCCTCGTGGACTGAGATTGCCCACCCCTGTCCTAGATGAACATACAATATCTATTAGAATAGTATTTACACAAATGCAGAGTAAAAACATTTGTGATCCGCACAGGCTGCATCAATGATTCTTTCTTAGCCTGGGAGCAGAACGCGGCCCTTTATTTTCATTTCATTTCATCTAGCAAAGATCGATAGGGTCTGGCTTTAAGGTGTCAAGGAGGCGCCTCAGTCTGGCTGGTTGAGCCTTGCTTGAATTAGCGAGAACAATTCAGCTGAACTTCGTTCGTAGCCCCGAGTCCGACCGATGTGTAATGTTAGGCTGAATCAGGCGATTTTTCCACAAGCCTTGACTTGTAGAGCTCGCTTAGTGGAATACCCCTCTAAACTGTTAAAAGGTTTTCGAGATTATCTCACAACCACACATTTGAGACTACGAAAAAAAAATACAAACATGTGTCTAATTACTGTCAGGGTTCAAAAATGTTGAGGAGGAATCCAAAAATAACCACTGATCCGGTCGTGTGCAATTAGACGGCATTTTAATGAATACACATGTGTGAGTCCGAACGCTGTGCAGATTTCAGCGTCGAACTAAACTTGCAATAATTAGACAAAGGTTTTATAGGGTTGGCAGTCTTCCTGTTACCAGGCAAACTCGAACAAAGCATACGTCACCCCAAAACCACAATGACTTTTAACATAGTCTAAAACAGAACATCATCTTCGCCTCGAAGGCAGATGCTTCCTGTCTCCATCCTGCCCAGGCTTATCTTCTGGAACATCAGGTCCACGTTCTGCACAAAATGTCACTCATGCACAACTTTGCAGTGGCAAGCAAAACATGATTCACTCTTACCTACTAAATGAGTCTACAGATGTGTGTGCGTACACGTGCGGGGGCGCGTGCGTGCTGTGTACTGCGTACGTGTCATGACCTCTCACTATTTGTGTCTGTATGTGTATGTCATGTCTGTCTGTGCGTACAGAGTTTGCATCTGCTTTCTGAACCTTAGTTGACCTCAACTTAGGCAACCAGGCTAAGGCCATCCTGTGTGTAATGATCTTAACTTCTATGTAAAATGTATAAAACAACTGTTTCAATCTAACACAACTACTTAAAGCTTAAATCAAAGATAAATGCATAATAAACACCCTACTCTTTGGCTTGCACTCACTCTGCTTTCGGTTTCACTTCTGCAAAAGCATGTAACTTCAAAAACATGTACTTCCTGTCGCTGCAGTCTACACAGAAACATTTAAGATTATTATATAGGAGCATTGAAAAACATTTAAAATTATAGATTCAACTCCACAGTTTGAAGTGGTTCTTCTTGGACCTGTAATAAAGACTATAACCATATATTTGAACATCTGAATGCAACATCACTATTAACATGAAATGGTAATGATGATTATAAAAATAGCAGCAAAAATATCTTTCTCTTCCTGACACTCCCTCTCTTATAACGTTACTCTGACCCTCTCTAGAAATGCCAGCTCCCCCTAAGAACACTCCATGGGTAAAGTCAGGTTCCTCCTTGGTCCCTCTCTCGTGGAAATCAGGCCGCCTGCAAAGGAAACAAACCAGCTTTTCCTCCTACAGCTCTCCAACTTATGTCCCTCAATTGTTCTCTTTATTCAAACCTGATTCAACCTCATATCACTCCAAACATGAACCTAATTTCGTATTTGGTTTTTGACTTTTATTTTTATATCTCATTCAACCGTACTCAGCATTTGTAAAACTCTTAAAAACACTGCCTTTAAGAGGATCAAAGGAAGCACGTCTCTGCATGTGCTTCCTGTTGCTCCTTATCTGATCATCAACATCCTGTGCACAAACTGTCGCTGCTGCTGCACGTGCCTCTCATCTAAAGTCACCTATCACAAGAAAATGTATCAAGAAAATCATTATACTGCTTATTCTACTAAAGGATCAAAGAAAAAACAACCACGTTAATCACTAAGTGTAAGCACATTATTAATGGCTCCTAAGTAAATTTCATCATAGCTAAAAGCTGAACTCTAACTGTATTTTAGAACTCCCATTTCCTGGGTTATAACCTGTTCTAATACATCATTTTATTTCATTTTTGCAGCTCTTAATATAATGATACACTCTAATTTATACTTTATCAGACTTAACCAACATATATAAGCTTTCTCCCTTTGCTTCTGTTTTAAACAAAAACTTGGTCACTTCAACAAGCATTTGTTATTCTGTAACTGCATTTTATATAATAAGACTAATTTAGAGCTGCATGTGTTATCTCAATATTTTACATGTCACACAGTTTAGTCACAACCAAACTCCTATTCAGTTCCTCTTGAATGCAATTTATCCTTCTGTTGCTCCAAGTCCCCTACAATATATCGACTGAGACATAACGCTCATCGAAGCTTATGACCTTTAAATGGACCGAACATCAGCTCTGTTAATGAGCACGATTGCAATGTGTAAGAAAAAATCATTTCTACATATATAATCTCCAATATTATTCATTTGAGTCAGCGAGACTTTTAACATCCTCATAAAAAGCTCTCCTCTACCCCAGAAATAAATCTATTTACTATCTGTTTCTAAAGCCTACATTATAATAACTTTATTCTAAAAATCAAAAAGAGATCACACATTTTCTTCTCATAAAATCTTCACTAATCTTCCCCATTATTATTATTCCCACAGTTTCCCTTTAAGTTTGGTATACAACTTCTTATCAACACCAGCAATTTATCTTCTAAACCGACTTCAGTTCATTTTCATCCTTTCTTAAACCTGAAAATAACAATTCCTGCCTCAGTTTTACCATATCTAAATTATCAAACAACCCCAATAGTTATAAAATCATACTAAAACCCATTTCAAATTAAACAAATTAAATCTTAAATCCCTCTCTTTTTTTTGACACATCTCATGTGGCAAAAAACTCAAAATGCTTCACCCAAGCTTAGGAAATTAAAAGGGAAAAAAGGTTAGTCATATCATATCATTTCTCAGAACACTTCAGCCATCCTCCTCTCCGGTATTTTGCTCCAGCCCTGAAAACCTGTGTTTAAGGAACAAAATCAATTTAATCATCATGTCAAATCTTCTCAAACTCGTTGCTCCATGCAAAGTCTGGATCCTTGGAACTTCCTGGAAACAAAACCTGTACGTTACCTTTCATACTCCCCCTTTATGATCCAGTCTGTGTCATGACAAAAAATAAACTTAAACAGAACAGGTATTAATCATGAGTTACCTCAGTTAATGGTAACTTGAATTTCATCACACAATGTTTCCCTTTTAGCATTTAGCATTTTCCCAACAATATAATGTAATAACATGGTCTAACTCAAATCAATAAAACAGAAATTCACTCAAAGGAACATCAGCATCCCCAGATTTAAGTCTCCCACTTGTCCTGCTTATGGCAAAAGCAAAACAAAGCATCCCCTTTCTTTTCCTCACATGGTAAATTTGTCCACATTTATTCATTCCCACCTTAGTCCGGTCACTCACATTCACTCACATGCATTCACACATTATATTTTTGCTGATACTGCAGCCTAATGAAATGCTCCACATCAGCAAAATGAGTTCAATCATTTGTTTTATTTCCTTTTCCTTTTCAGGAAAATAGTTCTCTATACTTTTGACTGGATTGACTTGCTGCAATCCTTTTTTTAGACAGAGACTTCGCCGCCAATCAGTCTCTGATTGTAATCAATTATAATCTGTAAAGCCCACCTGATTTTCGTACTTGGTAATTTTGTCAGCGCCGTCAGTTCACTCTCTTCCAGGCCTGCTTAGAACAAAAATGAAAAAAAAAGAGAGAGCTGATTATTAGCTCATCAAAGTACAAAACAAAATCACCTGACAGGTTTTTTCTGAGTGCACTACTACAAAAATTTTCTCGGGCCCCTCTCAGACATGTCCATGTTTATCAAAACTCCCTCTATTAAAATGAAAAACAACAGCCCCAAAAAATCTCAAACAATCTTAAATTTCACCCATTCAACACACTGAAAACCTCGTCAAAAGATCAAAGACCGTTTGCACAATGTCTCCCTTCCTCACTCCGCCATGTTTTCATTCAGCACAAAATATAAACCGATTTCAACAACGTATCCTCCCTAAATTATAAATTTCCTGTCGAAATCTGCACCTCTGAACAGACCTGACCACCGTAATCAAATATCCTGATACTTTACCATTATATATTTCGCCAAATAATCCTCAACACAACAGCCACCGCTCTCTTGAACTGAAAGCCTCCGACACACACGCACACAGGAAGTGTCTTCGTCGCCAGTCACTCCAGCTAATTTGCATAGTGACTCACAGCTCAACAGCCAACTTGACAAGAGAAATACATGTTTAAACCTTATCACATTATTCAATTATTTTCATTTTCTTTCTATACTAATCACTTGCTTTAATCACTCAGTACGAGAGCACTCCTAAGTCACTCTTTTAAAACTGCTTTAATCCCATTTCTTCTGTTAATTTCCATAACTCACTCCCCTGTCATATAACTCCTCTGAGTCAACTTCAACTTCAAGCTTTAAGTCTATTTTATTAAACATTCACACCATTCTATCACTCATACAAGTAGCAAGCTGATCTTCATTGCGTATTCTTGTATTCTTAGCCAGGTTTATTCAATATCTGTTCATTAATCTTCATGAGCTTGTCTCTGTAAGGTTAATGCATTCTCTGTTTGTATGTGTATGTGTATGTGTTATTTTTGCATCTATGGCTTCACAGTCTCCCAGACACTTCCCAATTCTCCAGTTAAGCAGTCAGTTTTCTTTTTTCCCCGAATTACTAACCCAAACTTTAATTTCCCACCTTGAATAAAAGCACTCCTGGTCTTCAGCCAGGTGTTAGGGCTTGCTTTTCAGGTTCATGGACACATCATTCTGTGAACAATTCAACCAGAAACTTGCCTTAACTTCTCCATTGATGTTAACCTACAATTTTCCTTCCGACTGCGGCATCTGGAGAGTTGGTCCAAGTCTGCTTTACTCCTGAAAATAACAAAACTAAGACCTTTTCATTATTACCACAAGTGCTTAAATGACCCATTTCTCTGTCTCTGGTCAGAAATACCAATTATGCCATGCATGTAAGCGTGTTCTTCCTTGCATTTTATGTTAATTGAGTGAAAACTGCTTCTTCATTGAATTAATTCATTGAGTTCTTCGTTGCATGTCTATGTATTCATGTTAATGTACACTACGTGTAAGCTGTTTCTTCATTGCATCTTAAATTATAATCACTTTTACTTCATGCATTTTTCACTGAGCTTTAAATTCAAATTATCTCACTTCTGATTCATTTCAAAAATGATCTCACATGTAACAACTTGTGTATGTGTGTTTTCAATTCATTAATATAGTTGTCAGTTATTTTCTGATTATTTTTACCTTTTGTATTGTTTACCTCTTTGTTGTGATGTGGTGGACATCCCTAAACAATCATGAGTTCAGGCTTCAGTTTCAATCCAATCATATCCTATATTCTCGCCATCAAAGTCGTCCAGCTTCATCTCTCACTGGTCCTTTTTCCTTCACAGTGTCCTATTCAGGCTTCAAAGCTCCAGCAAACACAGTCTGTTTCTTCTCTGTTTTGATCTCTCAGTATTCTTCTTCCTTCAGTCTTATTTTCATTTGCTCTGTTTTCTTCTCCATTCATCTGTTCAGTCTTCTCTTCCAAGATTGCTCCAAGCATGGCAAATATGAGAGTCAGTGCCTTCAAGCAGACACATCACACTGTTCTTCACCAGCATGCATGTTGCATCTTTCATACTGCTGGACTCATCAGTCGTCGTCAGTGTTACTGCTTTCGCTTGCACTGCTTTTAGCTTCAGTTAATTCTTCAAGTCCACGGTGTTCTGTCGGTCTTCATCAGGAGATTGACTGTTCTTTAAGCTCCTTCTCAGGATAAGGAGACAATGAGAGGTGAAGCTGTCAAATTTTAAGCCAAAGGCTGGCCTGTTTTCCTCCCAATTCTGTTAATCATTTAGCCGCTGTACTCAAGGATCAATGTTGAGAGAAGTCCACCTGTATTGGCACACTAAAGCATAGAATTAGTATTCTTTTCATTTCTTATTCTTAAAACCTCTGTTTTGCTTCATCTCCCTCGAGTTTAACTCATCTGTCTCTCTGTGTTCTCTCTTTACACACTCAGTTACCATTCACGGGCATGCGTTTCCTGTCCCACACACACACACTTCCTGTTGCTGCAGCCTCTGTCTCCCTTTGAATTTCACAGTCTACAAACAATCAGTAATTCTCCTAAATCTTGATTTAAAAACAATACACCTTCATTTCACTCACGCCCTTTTAAATAGAGCTCTTTCCACATCAGGACAATTAACACTTCTTCACACACATCACCCTTCTTTAGGTCAGTTTGTAGCGTATACACTTATGTGTTTTCAATCAGAAAAAATAAACTCAACCTCTCATAACATCACTCATGCGTTTCTTGAATTAAAAGCACTTGCAAACTTTAAACATCCTATTTTACCTCACAAAAGAAATATATTTCACACTTCTTTATTTCATACACACTTTTTAAACGTTCTAACCTCTTTCAGGCGCCATGAATCATCTCACACACCCTGCCTTTTCTCTCACTCAGACAAATCACGCAGAGTCACTCAAATCAAATACTGACAGCATTCACACAGTTAAAATCACTCAAAATACACTTTCCTATGCGTATTTTGGACATGCCTTCCATAATCAGAAAGAGCAAGTCAAAAGAAAAAGAAACTGAAACCTCTCATCATTCTCACAGCTTCTCACCACACACACATAACTGAAAAATAAAACACACCACCATTTATGGCTCAGGATATATACATCTATCAAAATTCAATCAATTACTATACATCCACACTAATATATTCAAACTGTATTTATACTCTCGTAATAAGCAAAACCAGCCTCTTAAATACAGGCATTTAGCAAAATCGGCAAACAATAATCATAAAGCTCAATACTCTCGAAACTGAAACCACCCTCTCTGCGCGTCACCGCTGCTCATTTGCATTTACACACCATCAGTGCACATCCGGCTGTGCATTGGTGACACAGAGACTGATCTTACTCATGGATCTCATATTTTATATTACAGACGTCTTATTAATTACAACTGCACAGATTTAGGCCTCTTAGCTCCTACAAATTTCGATAAATTTACCATAACGGCTCCAACCGATAAAGTCCCTGACTTTTTTGCGACCAATTCACCGGACCAGCTCCAACCGTTCCGTCCACATTTCTAGCCCTAACTTAATTTACAGGTAGCCAAAAAAGCGCAAAATAGAGGCTCCAACCTCTAGCAATTTTGGAGGTTCCCCAGTTCTCCCCGGTTTGTCGTACCGTACTAACCCTTTAGTCGCCGCTAGGTCAAGGACAAACGTCTTTGTCCAGGAGGGAGCGTTACCTCCGAGAAAATGCGCTTCTTTTTTTTTTTTTTTTTTACTGTATATTTATTGAATTTTAAACTTTACATGAAAATGCGCTTCTTAACAGACGCCGCTGTCGTTCTAGAAAAATTTAGAATAATTTGAAACAACAATCTACACCCAAAACAGGATTAAGATTAAGGACAACCCTCAACAGTTTTGGAGATTCCCAAGTCCTCCTCGAATGTTGCCCGAAACTATCCCTAGTCGCAGCTAGGTGAAGGATAGATTTCTCTATCCAGCAGGGAGCGTCACCTCCGAGAAAGTTCTTAAGGGTTGCATAACCAATGGGGCTCCAACCCACAAAATGACCCAATTCCCTACCACACTAAATTAGCAGCTCCAACCGTTCTTAATTCTCTCAGCGACTCCAACCGCTTTTAACTTTCTCAGTACTGTACTTTATTACTTTCATTATCACCAAAATCAAAACAGACCTTCAGCAGTAATTACAGTGACCAGGCTTTTAATTTGACATGCCCAATGTGACACCTTTTGGAAATATATTTCAACAGGCAGTGTCTTACCTTTAAATGCCCCGGGGAATGCCTGCTCACTTTCACCACTGATTACCGTCTGCCCGTCCAATTACCACGGACCCCGGATCTCTCCGTCTACACCAAAATTCCCTCTCTCTCACCGGACGATGCCCCCAAATGTCAGGGTTCAAAAATGTTGAGGAGGAATCCAAAAATATTCATGATAACACACTCATGTTGTTTAGCATTGTTCGTTTCATGCTAGCACACACACACACATAGCTCAACAGCGTAAACTACTGACTGTGTAACGTGGACACTTATTGAAATAAGTATACTCACAATACGCACGTGCATTACTGGCGAATACGACAACCGGTAGAAACGGACAGCAGAAAGTTTTGGCAGAAAGTTCAAACGCATGGAGCTAGAACTGCCACCGTCAACTTCCCGGGCAAGAATGCAATGCATTATGGGAAATGTTGTCCCCCACGGAAATTCGCCAAAACGTTACACCATTGTAATTTGAAGTAACATTACGTATTTGTCACATTCGATAACTTCTAAAGTTACAATTGCTTGGATTCGAATTTATTTATAACAAACATTCACTGTGCACAAAGTACGAATATATTTCCAGTTAAAAATAAAAAAAGACTGTTTATCGAAATTAAATTTAAACAAAACAAAAACACGTTAGACTTACCAAATTTAGGGCTGTTGATGAAAAAATTAAGGTTGTGGTCGTGGTGGGTTGAAGTTGGGGACTCTTAATCCACACGGGCTGGCCAAATCTTCCCCGCATCAAGGTAAATTCAAGATGGATGACTCAGCTTTCCTGAGGGAGCGACAAGACTCCACCCACCAGAACGTCACTAATATATGCTTCTTAAACTTTTTGAGCATTCCAAACAAATTAGCTAAAAAATATTCAGCCCTATTCAATTAAAGTTGCATAAAGGCCAACAGAGCTCAATACTATTAATAACATTAATTAATAACAATATTAATAACAAATATGATTCGATGCAGAGAGGTCTATTAACACATAGTGAGTGAGAAAGGTGACTGGAAAGGAAGGGAAAAACTCAATGCATCATGGGAATCCCCGGCAGCCTACGTCTATTGCAGCATAACTAAGGGAGGATTCAGGGTCACCTGGTCCAGCCCTAACTATATGCTTTAGCAAAAAGGAAAGTTTGAAGCCTAATCTTGAAAGTAGAGATAGTGTCTGTCTCCTGAATCCAAACTGGAAGCTGGTTCCACAGAAGAGGGGCCTGAAAACTGAAGGCTCTGCCTCCCATTCTACTTTTAAATACTCTAGGAACAACAAGTAAGCCTGCAGTGCGAGAGCGAAGTGCTCTAATAGGGTGATATGGTACTACAAGGTCATTAAGATAAGATGGGGCCTGATTATTTAAGACCTTGTATGTGAGGAGCAGGATTTTGAATTCAATTCTGGATTCAGAATCAGAATCAGAATCAGAATACTTTATTTATCCCTAGGGGAAATTATTTTTTTTGTTACAGTGCTCCATAGTAAACAGACATTAACAAGACAGACAATACACTAACTAAGAATAGTACAATATATACAGGTATATATATACATAAGTCGTTTATTAATAAATAGCTAAAAAAGAAAAAGAAAGAAAAAGAAACATGTGTATGTTAAGTGGATGAGTTGTACAGGGAGATGGCCACAGGCAGGAATGATTTCCTGTGTCGTTCAGTGGTGCTTTTTGGTACTCTCAGTCTCTCACTGAACGCGCTCCTGTGACTGACCAGCATGTCATGGAGTGGGTGGGAGGTGTTATCCAACATTGTCTTTATTTTGGACAACATCCGCCTCTCCAACACCACCTTGAGGGAGTCCAGCTCCATCCCCACCACACTACTGGCCTTACGGATCAGTTTATCGAGTCTGTTGGCATCAGCGACCCTCAGCCTGCTCCCCCAGCATGCAACAGCATAGAGGATCGCACTGGCCACAACAGACTCATAGAAAATCCTCAGCATTTTCTGGCAGATGTTGAAGGACCTCAGTCGCCTCAAAAAATAGAGACGACTCTGGCCCTTTCTGTAAAGTGCTGTGGTGTTTTTTGTCCAGTTCAGTTTATTGTCAATGTGGACTCCAAGGTATTTATAGTCCTCCACAATGTCAACACTGACCCCCTGGATTGAAACAGGGGTCAAGTGTTTCCTGGTCTTCCTGAAGTCCACTATTAATTCCTTGGTCTTTTCCACGTTGAGCTGCAGATGATTCTGCTCACACCACATGACAAAGGAGTCGACCACAGCCCGGTACTCCGTCTCATCATCCCTGCTGATGCATCCAACCACCACTGAGTCATCAGAAAACTTCTGAAGATGGCAGGTCTCTGTGCAGTGGCTGAAGTCTGTGGTGTAGAGGGTGAAGAGGAAGGGGGAGAGGACAGTCCCCTGTGGTGCCCCTGTGTTGCTGATCACCTTGTCAGACACACACTGTGGAAGACGTACATATTGTGGTCTTCCTGTCAGGTAATCAACAATCCAGGACACCAGAGAAGCATCCACCTGCATTGCTGTTAACTTATCACCCAGGAGGGTCGGCCTGATGGTATTGAAAGCACTGGAAAAGTCAAAAAACATGACCCTCACAGTGCTCGCTGGCTGGTCCAGATGGGTGTAGACACGGTTGAGCAGGTAGATGATGGCGTCCTCGGTTCCGAGACGAGGCTGATAGGCAAATTGCAGGGGATCCAGATGTGGTCTTACAATGGGTCGCAGCTGGTCCAGGATGAGCCTTTCCAAAGTCTTCATGATGTGGGAGGTCAGTGCCACGGGCCTGTAATCCTGGGGGCCACTGGGACGTGGCGTCTTTGGAATAGGGACGAGGCATGATGTCTTCCACAACACTGGTACCCTCTGTAGACTCAGACTCAGCATAAACAGTTTATGAAAGACTCCACACAGCTGGGGGGCACAAGCCTTGAGGACGCGGGGACTCACTCCGTCTGGTCCAGCAGAGTTGCCTGAGTGAAGTCTCCTCATTTGCCTCTCAACCTGGTATTGAGTGAAGGTGATGGGTGGGGGAGGGGTGTCAGGAATCCCACAGGAGGCAACAGTGCTATGGGAAGAGAGAGGCTGGCACAGTGGTGTGGCTCTGGGTTCCAGGCTGACTACAGGTGAGGTTGTGGGGGTGTGAGCAGACACTGTGGTGTCGAATCTATTGAAAAACAGATTCAACTCGTTAGCTCTATCCTCACCTCCCTCAGCTCCCCTGCTGTTGGTTGGCCTGAATGTAGTGATGGTCTTCATGCCCCTCCACACCTCTCTCATGCTGTTCTGCTGGAGTTTCCACTCCAGCTTCCTCCTGTAATTGTCCTTAGCCTCTCTGATCTTGTCCTTTAGTAACACCTGGACCTTCCTCACCTCCTCTTTATTGCCCCCTCTGAAAGCCCTCTTCTTGTTGTTGAGGAGGGCTTTGATGTCCTTAGTCTCCCACGGCTTGTTATTTGGGTAACAATGAACAGTCTGAGTTGGAACAATGGAGTCGGTGCAGAAAGTTATGTAGTCTGTGATACACTCAGTTAGCCCATTGATGTCCTCAGCGTGAGGCTCACAGAGTGTTTCCCAGTTGGTCACCTCGAAACAGTCCTGTAGCTCCGCTAAGGCCTCCTCTGACCACCTCCTAATGCTCCTCGTGGTCACAGGTTCCCTCCTCACAATTGGCACATAGCGTGGGGTGAGGTGAATCAGGTTGTGATCTGACCTACCAAGTGGGGGGAGGGAGGAGGAGCTGTATGCATCCTTTACATTAGCATACATTAGCATATACTGTCCAAGGGAAGCATACATAATGGAAATAATTGATGAGAATTGAAAGGCAGGTTACAAAATGATTTATAATTAGTTAAAACAGCTGCATTAAGTAAACCATGAGGATGGAGGCAGCTTCTACCCTCAGACTGGAAGGATAGAAGTGTGAAATCTAGACCTTGCAGACCCAACAGCTGTGTCCCAATTCAGGGGCCACATCCTCCTGAGGCCGCATTTGAAGGCCGATTACGTCACAGCTACACGCTGAAGGCTGTCCAAATTCAAAGGCTGCTCCAAATGCGGCGACAAATGCATCCTTCATTTCCCCAGATTTGAAGGATGGGTCGGGTGTGTCCTTCGTGGCCCACCGTATCCCAGAATTCAAAGTGCGACCAAGCTTTGGCTACTCAGGTTAGACATGATCAGAGACCGTGGCTCAGGGGATTGGGAAGCTCATCTGTAACCGTAAGGCTGCCGGTTCGATCCCCCTGCTCTCTCTGTCCTGGTCGTTGTGTCCTTGGGCAAGACACTTTACCCTACTGGTGTTGGCCAGAGGGGCCGATGGTGCTTCTGTCAGTCTGCCCCAGGGCAGCTGTGGCTACAACTGTAGCTTGCCTCCACCAGTGTATGAATGTGAGAGTGAATGAATAGTGGAATTGTAAAGCGCTTTGGGTGCCTAGAAAAGCGCTATATAAATGCAATCCAATCCATTATTATGATATACAAGTCACTTAGATAAATCAAAAATGTTACTGTTTGGCTTTTTTCAGTGTTTTATTTGTTCCCGAGTAAATCGGTTTGGCTGAGATTAAAGTTATAGTTTTCACACAGCTGAATAAACGTCAAACAGAAAACTGATTGAACAGAAATGTGAGATAGTCGAGAATTTACTCCAGTGTCCTGTTATATTTTAGATAGCAAGGAGCAGACAGCTGAGTTTATTAAACCCCACCGAGACAGCAGTGATGCAAATCTGAAGGCTAAACTGTCCAATTTCACAGCCTCGCACTTCTGGTCTACCCGACCTTCTAAAGACCCGACCCACGTAAACCGCGAAGGCCGGGTCCTCTAAAGGATGCGGCCTAGGAATTGAGACACAGCTAATAATTCTTTCTGCCCCACTCCCAACACAGGGGTTTATAGTCTTGCTTTACCTCAATTTGCAACTGTGCTCGTTGGCACATAAACAGGATGTGTACTCAGTCTGCCACACACGGTTTCCTGGCAGTGTTGAGGACCAAAGCCTGATTCTCACCTAAGGCTGTTGGGATCATGGTCCACCTGAGGGTCTTGCGCTCGTTGGCACACAAACAGGATGTGTACAGATCACCAGAGAGAGGCTTGAGGGTGTAATCTGAGGACGGCCCAGGAGTGACAGTAACCTGTACGAGGAACACAGACGGTATATTTTAAACTAGTTCAACAATCTCACGGCAACATTTAAAACTGAGTTCAAATGTGAACACATTTTTTAAGCATCTAAATGAATGCACAAGTTTGCTTTTATGAACTCATG
>CAKLIZ010001834.1:0-28065 GCA_922035795.1 Oreochromis mossambicus | reverse complement strand
AAATGGTAAGAATAAAAATGACAAACATTTAACAATTCACTCTAACACCCTGTGCACACAATGTCTTGGAGGGAGCAGGGAGTGCTTTTAAGTTCATCAAGTGAACTGGAAAGAAGTCTTTAGGAATAGTCGAACAGCAGTTAAAAATTGAATTTCCAGAGGCCTTTTTTTCTCAGTACAACAGATACAAGTTACAACATTCAAACACTTGGTATGCTCCCCACACTAAAATTACAGCCGCCAATTTACTTGTTTACACGAGGAGTGAGTGTGAAGTTTATTTTCCTGGTCGACAGGCTTCTCAGAGTGAGATGTGCGTTTGTAGTGATAAAGCAATGGTATTAATGACACCTTTCAAATGGTCTTTGATCAAATTGTCTTGTTTAATATCCTTGTTGTACTGTACAAGCTGACACTTAAATGACAAACAACCGTAAAATACAGCCAACATAAGTTAATTTGACAAAATGATCATAAAACTTATTAGATCATTTAATCTTCTGTGTACTCAGAAATACTTTCTTACGCTTGGAAACCAAGTCTACCAAACTAATGTGTTGTGGACATTGCTTTGTGATCCCTGCAACACAGCTGATGTCTTGTATTCACACAACATTAAACATATATGTCATGACTTGGCTTGTGGCAAACTGCAAACGGGACTTCTTATGGTTTTCTGTTAACAATGGCTTTCTTCTTGCCACTCTTCCATAAAGGCCAACTTTGTGCAGTGCACGACTAATAGTTGTCCTATGGACAGATTCCCCCACCTGAGCTGTAGATCTCTGCAGCTCGTCCAGAGTCACCATGGGCCTCTTGGCTGCAAGACGGCCTTGTCTTGGTAGGTTTACAGTTGTGCCATACTCCTTCCATTTCTGAATGATGGCTTGAACAGTGCTCCGTGGGATGTTCAAGGCTTGGGAAATCTTTTTGTAGCCTAAGCCTGCTTTAAATTTCTCAATAACTTTATCCCTGACCTGTCTGGTGTGTTCTTTGGACTTCATGGTGTTGTTGCTCCTAATATTCTCTTAGACAACCTCTGAGGCCGTCACAGAGCAGCTGTATTTGTACTGACATTAGATTACACACAAGTGCACTATTTAGTCATTAGCACTCATCAGGCAATGTCTATGGGCAACTGACTGCACTCAGACCAAAGGGGGCTGAATAATTACGCACACCCCACTTTGCAGTTATTTATTTGTAAAAAATGTTTGGAATCATGTGTGATTTTCGTTCCACTTCTCACATGTACACCACTTTCTATTGGTCTTTCATGTGGAATTCCAACAAAATTGATTCATGTTTGTGGCTGTAATGTGACAAAATGTGGAAGAGTTCAAGGGGGCCGAATACTTTTGCAAGCCACTGTATGTGGTGACATGTGTGCATAGTAACCTGTTACCTTGTAAACTGCTCGGGTGTTTTTGGGAAAAGAGACTTAAACTTACTTTTAAGATCTATTTATTTTTTTTACTGTAAGATTTAGACTTGACAATTTTTCAATTAGATCCTGAATGATAAAAAGTGGAGTTACCTGTGCTGGAGAGCGCCCAGAGGAGAATCAGAGAAGTCAGCTTCATTGCAATGAACAGCTCAGTCCTGCAGTGACTGTGATACTAAAGCTCAGACCTGCACTTTATATAATGAACGTGTAATCTCAAACTTAGATACTCACCTCATCTTTTGTCAAATTGTCATGTCAGCTTTACCACACCCTTTTTTCTATTTTCCATTTAAACAAAACAGGTTTGCTAACATGTTTTCATTTCTAAAAATGAATAGATGAGAATGACCTTTAATGCGTCACCGACACTTCATTTTCACTTTTGGTCTGTGAATTTGTTTTAGATATTTTTTTGTTTTGTGTATTTTGCATTTTATTTAATTTACTTAATTAATATGAGTCAGTGAATTCCTCTTAGACTTAATAAAGGCTGGTACCCTATAAACTTCAGTGAGGAAATATACGGTGACTCTGAGGAGGGATCTCACCTCTGTCACCCACCACTGACGTCTTATGGCTACAGTGTTGCACCATTCCTTACAACAGCAGTTCCGACCACTTACTTTTACTTTTATTCCGCACTGTTTTTTTGTAAAGAACAAACAAAATCAGGTTCGAAAATATTGATAAATACACACAAGTCATGCACAGATTTACTTGTGGAAGTGCACAGGGAACAATCATATAAGCCTTATATATATGAAGTAGGCCACATCTGATGCAAGTTTTTTCTATTTCTTTTCCATATGGATAGATCCAAAACCGAACCAAAACGCACATTTTATGTATGTATTTATTTTATTTATATAGCACCAAATCACAACAACAGTTGCCTCAAAGTGTTTTATATTTTAAGGTAAGGTAAAGGTAATAACTAATAATTCACTAGCTGGGCCCAATGTCCTCATTTTAGGTTTGACAGCATTTACGGAAAGGTGAATGCTTGGACATGAATTGAGCTGCGGTTTGAGGAAGGTCTTGAAGGTGACTGGCAACGGCTCCCGGGCCTGGCAAATCCCCATGCACTAAATAGAAGTGAAGAAGTTAAAGAGGTGAAAACAAGGAGGGAGATAGGGTAGGGCACGTGAACAAGAATGAACAGCTTGCAGAACTGGGGGAACCTATATAGATGAGGCATGGTCCTGCTCCTGAAATTCTGATACATAATCTCCAATAAAATGCAGAGAGGTGCATGAAAACATATGTTACCAAACCAAAATGTGTTAAAAAAGTGACTGAAGAAGAAACACTCAATCCAAGCAGCCTAGACCTATTGCAGCATAATTAGGGAGGATGCAGGGTCACCTGATCGAGTCCAAACTATATGCTTTATCAAAAAGGGAAGTTTTAAGCCTAATCTTAAAAGCAGAGAGGGTGTTTGTGTCCCGAATCCAAACTGAAGGCTCTGCCTCCCATTCTACTTTTAGATACTCTATGAACATCAAGTAAGCCAGCAGTCTGAGAGCGAAATATTGTAATGGGGTGATACTATAAGGTCATTAAGATAAGATGAGGCCTGATTATTCAAGAACTTGTATGTGAGGAACAGTATTTTAAATTTGATTATGGATTTAACAGGGAGCCAATGAAGGGAAGCCAGTATAGGAGAAATCTGCTCTCTCTTTCTAGTCCCTGTCAGTACTCTTGCTGCAGCATTTTGGATCAACTGAAGGCTTTTCAGTGGAACGTTATAATAAGCCTTGGTGTATCAAGAGGACTCTCCATTTACATGAAGAAATTGGAGTCTCTAGGATAAATATGATTCAAACCACTGCAGTGCAGTACCTGTAATACCTACAGCATGCTCTCATCGCTCTAATAGAATATTATGGTGGACAGTATCAAACGCAGCACTAAGGTCTAGCAGGACAAGCACAGAGATGAGTCCACTGTCAGAGGCCATAAGAAGATCATTTGTAACCTTCACTAAAGCTGTTTCTGTGCTGTGATGAGCTCTGAAACCTGACTGAAACTCTTCAAATAAGCCATTCCTCTGCAGATGATCTGTTAGCTGTTTGACAACTACTCTTTCAAGGATTTTTGATATGAAAGGAAGGTTGGAGATTGGCCTATAATTAGCTAAGACTGCTGGGTCTATAGATGGCTTTTTAAGTAAAGGTTTAACTACAGCCAGCTTGAAGGCCTGTGGTACATAGCCGATTATTAGAGATAGGTTGATCATATTTAAGATTGAAGCATTAATTAATGGCAGGACTTCTTTGAGCAGTTTTGTAGGAATGGGGTCTAAGAGACATGTTGATGGTTTGGAGGAAGTAATAACTGGAGTTAAGTCAGAAAGATCAATTGGAGAAAAAGACTCTAAATAAATATTAATGTTACTGAGTAGCTGAACTTAATTTTAAGTAATTGTTGCTCTAATAGTTAAAATTTTACTTGAGAAGAAATTCATGAACTCATTACTAGTTAAAGGAATACTTGTCTCAAAAGAGCTCAGACTTTTTGTCAGTCTGGCTACAGTGCTGAAATGAAACTTAGGGTTCTTCTTATTTTCATCGATCTGTGATGAATAGGAAGATGTTCTAGCTTCACCAAAGGCCAAAGGTAAATGATGATCTTCTAGATTAGTGAGACACTTGCTGCCACACACCCAATCGGTCTGTGCTTCTAGGATTCTGTATAACTTGGAGGTGTTGATTCATTTAAACTAACATAATCATCCTGCTGTAATCAGGTTTCTGTTTGGCAGAGTAAATCAGTTTGTTGATCAATTATTAATTCGTGTACTAACTGGGACTTAGAAGGAAGAGACCTAAAGTTTAATAATCCACATTTTGCTGTTTTACTATTAGGTGCCGATGTGATAATGGGAGGAGAGAAGCTGCAGCGAGGCGTGTGAGACTGCAACTCTCCTTCCTGGTCCCAACTCTGGACAGTCACTTTTTAGAAATGAGAGCTGCTACATGCAAAGTGAGATGGCTACCATCTCTTCTAACAAGATCCATTTTTCCCCAGAAAGTTTCCCAAGCATCTATAAAGCCAACATTGTTCTTTGGACTCCACTCAGACAGCCAACAATTTAATGAGAACAGTCGGCTAAACATGTTATGTCTTCATGTAGACTTCCATCCATGCAAAGTGTTTATGGGCCAACTCTCACTTGTTGAATGTTTGTCACAGAGAGACTGTGGGCTGTTCCATTCAGGATCTGGTTGCTAAAAAACTAACGAGAAAGAAAATACAAAGAATGTTTATCTCATTTTCTTATCATTCAAAGTAAGTTTAAAGAATTAAAGGCAAAGCAAACTTGTTGTAAATAAGAGATAATTAGGCCTACCTCTTGAAGAAGTCTGATGATTGTTGCATTGCTGACCGCTCCATAGGTAGTTATCCTCATCTTCATATGTGCTAGTGCTTGCAGGGCTTTAGGGTTTAAAATATTACAATTAGAATTGAATTAAAGAACATAAAATTGTGGAACTTGTAATTTTTTTGTCTTTTCATGTGTGAAAAGTGTTACATATCAATTACAAGTGAAAACTTCTATCAATTTGAAGTTTACCTTTGTATTTGAGCCCTGCACTAAAAAAAACCAATGGGGCCAAATTAGCTATATAATGTATTGTAAATGCAATTCAATCTTACTTTGTAACATATTTATGGTTATTTTTCAGTTGGCAGCTGAAACTGGCAGGATTTTGGATTGTCCATCCTGTAGGTTCCTCAAAACTTGTGTTATTGGACCATCTAACAGCAGGATGTGGTTGTGACACTTGGTTAACACTGTGTATGCACAGGATGTTTAACTTTGAAAGCAGTAACTAAAGCATGCTTCCTGAGAGTGGTAGCAGGACCATCTCAAGGCTACGTGCCTTTCTGTAGCCACCCGCTCTTGTCTAATGCCTCAATGGGGACATGGAAGCTTGCTGGGGCTTCGCCTGTTTTGAAATTTTGAAATCAGCGAGGGGCAGGGAGACAGTTTGTGCAAAGGTCTCTCATGGGTACATCAACATCAGCATGGTTTCCTGGAGGAGGCAAAGCTTGAGGATCCCTCCCTCTTCCTTGTTCACATCTCTGCTTAACTGAAGTCAGAGCAAGCTCCATGAAAACCGAAAGGGACTGTTTTGCTGCTCTGGTGTCATGGGGCAATTTCTTTCCCTCATAATGGGATTATGGTGGTCTCTGTTACTACTCAGTTAAGATTTCTTCCATCATACAAACATTTTGGAAGTTAATTTCAGTTTTACAAAGATACATATGTAATAAGTCTGTCTGTGTCTTATTCTGTGTATAACCAGAAATATCTTTAGAATTTTTAAAAATTATTTATTTCTTTATTTTTGTATTTTTTTTTTGTAATTTCTGACTGAGGGTGCATTTCATTGTTACGGAACATGGATGGTGTTAAAACAAACAGATGCCTTAAAGCTGAATAGATTCTTCGCTAAGTCTCTCTATTATATCATATGCTCTGTATATTTTTTCAAATAAATTGGAGTCACCTTCTGTGGTGGTTGTTTTTGTGATTGGTGCTGAAGTTGTGATAATTGAAGTTGCTGCTGGAATGAATGTTATTGCAGTTGTAGTGGTCGGTGCAGCAGTTGTGGTGGTCGGAGGTGCTGTTGTAAGGAATTGTGCAGCAGTTGTGGTGGTTGGTGCAGCAGTTGTGGTGGTTGTTGTGGCAGCAGTTGTGGTGGATGGTGCTGGTGCTATAGTGCTTGGAGCTGCGGTCATGTTGATTGCGGTTGGTATAGTTATTGCAGTTGTGGTGGTCGGAGTTGCTGTTGTAAGGAATGGTGCTGTAGTTGTAGAGGTTGGTGCAGCAGTTGTGGTGGTCGGAGTTGCTGTTGTAATGAATGGCACTGTAGTTGTAGTGGTTGGTGCAGCAGTTGTGGTGGTCGGAGCTGCTGTTGTAAAGAATGGTGCAGCAGTTGTGGTGGTTGGTGCAGCAGTTGTGGTGGTCGGAGTTGCTGTTGTAATGAATGGCACTGTAGTTGTAGTGGTTGGTGCAGCAGTTGTGGTGGTCGGAGCTGCTGTTGTAAGGAATGATGCAGCAGTTGTGGTGGTTGGTGCAGCGGTTGTGGTGGTCGCAGTTGCTGTTGTAATGAATGGCACTGTAATTGTAGTGGTTGGTGCAGCAGTTGTGGTGGTTGGTGCAGCAGTTGTGGTGGTCGGAGTTGCTGTTGTAATGAATGGCACTGTAGTTGTGGTGGTTGGTGCAGCAGTTGTGGTGGTCGGAGATGCTGTTGTAATGAATGGCACTGTACTTGTGGTGGTTGGTGCAGCAGTTGTGGTGGTCGGAGTTGCTGTTGTAATGAATGGCACTGTAGTTGTGGTGGTTGGTGCAGCAGTTGTGGTGGTCGGAGCTGCTGTTGTAATGAATGGCACTGTACTTGTAGTGGTTGGTGCAGCAGTTGTGGTGGTCGGAGTTGCTGTTGTAATGAATGGCACTGTACTTGTAGTGGTTGGTGCAGCAGTTGTGGTGGTCGGAGCTGCTGTTGTAATGAATGGCACTGTACTTGTGGTGGTTGGTGCAACAGTTGTGGTAGATGTTGCTGGTGCTATAGTGTTTGGAGCTGCGGTCATGTTGATTGGTGTTGGTGTAGTTACTGTTGGTGCTACTGATGTGGTAGTCACAGCTGCATTAGTTGTTGTTGGAGGTGCAGTTGTGGTGGTTGGTGCTCCAGTTGTGCTTTGTGCTGTTGTCATGACTGTTGATACAATAGTTCTTTTATTATCAACAGTTTTGAAGATTATCATCAAGCAGTTTGACTTTCCAAACCTTACACGATTCTTTACTGTATCATTCTCACTTTGCCTAAAAGTTTCTCTTGTACTGTAAATATGCATTTTGTTAGTATATGACTGTGTTAAATATTTTTCATCTACTTTCCTTCAACATGCTTTAAGGTGCTTTAGAGCATTCACATTATTAGGTACAGTTGAACCGCTTTACAAATTAAATATATTCTCTATAATGCAATTAGGTTTATTTAAAAAAAATCCTTAAACTGTATTATGTCTGCAGTAGGTTCTACGCCATAAAGCACATTTACCCTACATCTCAATTGGTATTGATCATTGCTTTACCATCTTTTTTTACCATTTATTTTATATAGGATCTTTGGTTTTCTATGCACCTTCTGTCTCCATGGCTATTATCCAAAATTACATAAAGTATATAAAGGCAGTTGTTGATTATTAAGTATTATTATTAAGTAATATATTGTTTTATACCTGTAATCTTTTTGCTGTCAATACCCAATTTGTGTAATAGGGCTTCACTGATTTCCGTAATGTGAATAATTTGATTATTTAAAAAAAATCACAAATTCTTTGCTTTGATGATAATGCATGGATCTGTAGCGCTCCGTTGTCGCCATGAAAATGGAAGTTTTTACCCACACTAAAAACAGACATGCAATAGAAATGTATTTAGGAGCAGTGCATGAATTAAAAGTTCAACAGAAAAAACACAACAGCAGCAGTGAAGATGATGGCAGTGTTTAACGTGGAGCTGGAGTGTTTTGCGAAGAGCAAAGAGGCGGAGGCGTTACTGAGAGGGTGAGCCCAGGCTGAGTGAAGAAAACACGGTTCTAGCGTCTAAAACTGCAGCACTGTTCCTGATCCACTGGGGAAAAAACGATCGGGAATCCTTCATAGAACAACCTAATTTTTTTTACACAGCAAAAGAAATCTGTTGTAAGCCTCCAAAAGTATATTAAAATACAGACGAACTGTTAGCTTAGTCTGATACCATGTTTAAACTATATGATATAAATTATGACGCAGCCATCCTATTTTACATGGAAGCGACACCTGCAAACAGTGGTGAGTCTAAAGCAGAGCATAGGGTGTAATAGACCATATTCATTTCAAGGCTTTCATGATTTTTTAGAGATTGAAAGTGAAACAATATAAAATATTGTGTTAATTAAATTGCTTTCATATTTTAAAATATAAAAATAAAAGTAATTAATGTCTACACCATTATAAAGTCTCTTTGTCACCGACACAAAAACTGGTATCAAAGCACAGAGCAAACTGATATGCTCGCTTTTCTTCATTGCAGCCACTCATTCTCTTTCACACTTAAATTTAGCCTTCCAATTTTGTTCAGATTATTTATATATTGTTGCATTTAAGAAAATGCTTTCTTTAAAAAATGTAATACAGTCAAAGGTTTAAGTTTTTTTTTGACAGATGTTGTATGCAGTTAAACTTTAAAAAATCGCAGTTTCTAAAATGGAAACTAATGTGCAGTTCATTTTGAAAGAGCTGTGTTTTTTATCTTTTGAATATTCATTCTTGCTCATTATTAATCCCAAATGATTTCTTATCCAATTAATCGATGGAATAATCGATAGAATACTCAACAGAATACTCAATTACTAAAATAATCGATAACTGCAGCCCTAATGTCGAACAGAAAAAAATACAATTCAGTAAAATTTGGGTCTTCTTTAGAGTAAAATGGAATAAATATGGAAGTCATCTGGACATTAGTTGACATTTTGTTTTTATGAGAATATTAGTTATTTTTTGAGGATGCACTGAAAGCATGCAAATATCTAGCAACATTTATTTACTTTATAATAAACATTGTTTAGTTATTAGTATCCCACATTGTAATAAATACTTACTCTGTGCTGCATGAAAATGTCCAAGCAGTATTATCCAGCAAATAATTTTTCTTCCCATGATGGTTGTAGTTACTTGTCACTGCTCTCAGGACAGACTGTTTTTATGTCTGACTGTGCATTGTACTGAGATCATTAAATGCTCCTCCCTCCACTATTCAAAGGGAGTGTTTAAGAATTAGTGACAGAGACTACTTTCATAGAAACTGAAACACGGGAAAATACATGTATTTGTAATGTACAACAAATTATTTTTTGTTTTTTATTAATAATATTAAAATGCATTACACTTTAGAAACATCAGAAGGCCCTTACACTATGCAGCATTACAGGGTGACAGTCCAGTTTTTAACAGTTAATGTCACTGCAATCTCTACTAGTTTAACTTAGTTTGTCGTATCTGGTAGTGTCTGATTTGTAGCTGCTTCTTGAGCTTAATGAGTAAAATTTTCATTCTCATTGTAGGCTATGAATGGAAGCACTCTGTAAGAGTACATCACTTAGAGTTTATGAGTCATAACAAAGATAAAATTAATAACACACAAAAAAACAAATTGTAAATTGTATATTAGACTTAAGAAATGCAAACATTATGTGTGCATAAAGTTGATTTAGTTGTTTTATTTTGACTTTAACACTGATGGGCCGGTTTAAAATAAACTGAAAGTATGCAGCTAAAGCTTATTCATATAACCAGAATTTTGAAAGGACAACTGGGTTAACGTGCTTGTGCTGTCAGCCAACTAAAGTGCCATTGCAATTAGCAACTAAAGCTATTAATGTGGCAGACGAACAGGTTTTTTATTGTGCTGGAGGTTCTCCCTTCATAATGAGTTTTACTCAAAGACAAAGTTTGTTACAGTCAACTTTATTAATTCTATGTTTCTTTTATTTATAGCTACATTCATTCCATGATGTGCCAAATGTGTTCAGTTGGTGAATTGTCTAGAGTGCACGTAGAGCAGTTTAGCAGCCAGACTCTTCTACCACAAACAATGATCAAATCACGTGAACTATACTTATCTAACTAAGCTACTCTGAGCTAATGCTGATTTTGTTCTCATCTTTAGTGAGGAGAGGTTGGAGGACGGATGACTACAACTGGATCCGAAGATGCGCTTATCCCCATGTACTGAGTTGATTACAATCACAGAACAGGAAAGCAGCATCCCCTGGGCATTCAGTGAGTAGTACAATGTAAATCTTTCTGAGTTAACCATCTAACATGGCAAAAATGAGCAGAGAGGAAAATGAAAACAATGCAACCAATTTGCAGGTTCACAGATCAGGCTGGGTCAGTCCCTCCCTCCCTGTTCATTATACTTACTTACATCGGTATTAAGTAATAATTACACATAATAGTCCTCAGCAAAACCACAGGATTATGTGTATGATGAGTCTTCTTGTCTTCCTGCATTCTTCCAGACACACAAAAAACAAGGTTGAAGCTGACTCATGCGCGCGCGCGCACACACACACACACACACACACACACACACACACGTTTCATTAAGAATAAAAATGCTTTATTATTAGAAAACAGGGAAAAGCTCTGTTTTAGCACTTTGATCATTTTTATTCACATAAGGCTCTCAGCTCTGATCACAAAGGGCAGGGACAAATCAGTCTTATCAAACTCTCTGTGATTAGATCCACGATGTGAAGTTCACATTGTGAAACAAACGAAGTTGGTGAACTGCTGTGCTTATTTCTGAAATTATATGAATGTTTCTAAACTTATTTTTCTAGTACTCATTTTATTAATTTACTGTAAGTAAATATTAAAGTGGACTAATAATTCTTGTTAGAACATATGTTAATATTTACACAAGAGTCTACATTTGTATGCTGAAATCAAAATTGTGGAACCTGTGTTGATGGTAAAGAAAAAGTAAACATATGTTTTCTGTCATGGTCCCTGTGTCTACCCGGCTGGCTCCTCAAGGCTACATGTTTTGTTTTGGTTTTGCTCTCTCTCTCTCTCTCTCTTATTGCTCTACCTGGGTGGTGCTCACTGTGATCTTCTGCTTCTTTGGCCCATGCTCCTGCTCCTAATCACGCACTGGTGATACATCATGTTCTCAGGCCACTTCTTAAGGCAGTGGTTCTGAGCTCCTCGTCGTTGGACTATTGAGTTTTGATACGTTATTGTAAATCCAGCTTTGTAAATTTTAGTGTGTTTGTGTG
This sequence comes from Oreochromis mossambicus, assembly GCA_922035795.1. Classification (NCBI taxonomy): domain Eukaryota; kingdom Metazoa; phylum Chordata; class Actinopteri; order Cichliformes; family Cichlidae; genus Oreochromis; species Oreochromis mossambicus. The sequence goes on along the minus strand of CAKLIZ010001834.1, from coordinate 16,773 downwards.
TGTACCTATTTGTGACTTTCGTCTCTCAGTGCTTATACTCCCCGAACCTTGGAACCTTAAGCGTGGATGTTTGCAGTTTGGAGTGGCTTGTGTGTGGGATGCCTCAAGCAGAGCAAACGAGTGAGAAGAATCAGTTTCTCTTCCCCGAATCTTTCCCGTGGACCACTGGAACCCCTTATGGCATCTCTGTCTGGCAATTCTTCAGATGATAAGCATTTTAATCAAGCTATTATTGTGAGTTTGGAGAGTCACATGTGAGCAGCAAACCCACAGAATTTGAGTTTGATTATAGCTTTCCAGAATTGTCAAATCAGCATAAAAATTATGCTTTAAATCTCTGTGATGAGTATGACACATATATTGCATTAACTGGTTATCCAAGACCGGTTTCTCAAATTCTGGAACATGATTATGTGGCTGATGTATTTAATTTTGTGTTTTATTTTCAGTTTTTAGTGCAGAAAAAGTGCCAGTTCAACAGATACTGCTGGAGAAAAATTAGCAAAAAAAACACACAAAAAAAACAGCAGTGCAAATTTAATATCAGTTGCTCTGCTGTGTAGAAGGGAGCCTTGCATGGTTTCCAAAGGATATCTTATGATCGCAACTTGATGATCTGTAAACAATTCTCAGATAAAATAAGCAAAAATGAGGAAGAGGTTGATTTAGGTGGATGATCTTTTCATCTATCTTCAGAAGGGAGCAACAGAAGAGCTGCTGAGGAGATGGTTGTTACCTTCTGGAGACATTTTTTTCCAGGATGCAGAAAGTAATTGACAATTTAGTTTACAATAAACACATGTAACTATTTAGTTTAGCATTTCTGAAATTTTTATATTACATAACATACTTGTATAACAGTGACTACACAGCTTCCACTGCTCCTTAATTATCCTCTCAGTTGTAATAACATTGTTACATATACATTTTTACATAGACTGTTGAAAGATGAAACGCATGAGTTACTAAAGTGAAAGGAGGAAGCAGTTGTGTTGACGGGCATCTTTTGTAACTGGGAGGTTGGGGATCAGACAGCTTGAAATTGTCTTTATTTGCAAATCATTCACTATAAATAAACACAATGAACTTAGACATCGTGTCTGCATTTTGTGTCCATTCAGGAAAACAACTCAGACATGACACACTGGCAATTGATTTAGGCCAAATGAGATAATATAAAGATACCTTAAAGCATATTGTTTTCCTTTTCTGTTTTGCAGAATAAGAAGGACCTTCCAAATTACATTGGCCTTTGCAAAAAGAGCAACTATGGTGCCACCTACTGGCTTTTTCCCAGCACCCTCCATTGAGCTATTCATAGAGGAGATGACTAGGGATGGGTATCGTTTAGGTTTTATCCGATACCGGTGCCAAACCGGTACTTTTGAAACGGTGCCGGTGCTTAAACGGTGCTCAAACCGGTGCTTAAAGAATGGAGAACACAAAATTGGTCCAAAAACCTCTCATGTTCAGCTTTTTTTTTGTAAAAAGATAACAATGTTAGCCTTTTCTGCAGCTATAGGGCATATATGGTATCACTCTTGGCTGGAAGCAGTGCTTAATCAATGGAAAAAACACAAACTTTGTCCAAAAACCTCTCATGTTTAGCTGGTTTTTTTTTGCAAAAAGATAACAATGTTAGTCTTTTCTGCAGCTATAGGGCATATATGGTATCACTCTTGGCTGGAAGCAGTGCTTAAACAATGGAAAAAACACAAACTTTGTCCAAAAACCTCTCATGTTTAACTGTTTTCCACTTTTTCTTTGGTCATTTTAGCCTTTTTGGCCAGGCTGAAGGGAGTATCTGCCATCAAACAAGAAGACAGCCGCATGTAACTACGACGGTGTTTGCTAGTTCACCTTACATGCATTAATGTAATAATGTGGTTAGCCTACTCAACGTTAATTACACACGAACAACATGAAGCTACTCACGCAGAGGAGAACGGCTGCTCCTGCCATCATCATCCTCATCATTTCTGCTACGCTGACAGGGCTAGGGGCCAGGACTCTACTCTTCGGGTTTTTGGGGGATGTTGCTAACTCCGGGTCCGCTAACAGGCACCACACCCGCAGTAGATGTGCACGGTGTGAGGTCTCGCTGCAAGCTATCAAACACGGCGCATTTCTCGGCTTTAAAAAAAAACGCTATGCGTCGTCAGGTGTTTCATCAGATTTGAGGTGTTACCTCCTTTGACAGTATCACAGTATCAGCTTAAAGCACTTGTTGCAGGCTGCTGAGTTTGCATCTTTTGCATCTTTTGCTGTGAAGTACAGCCAGACTTTTGACCGCTTCGCCTTGGGCATTTTTAATCTGTAGCTCTGCTCTAAAAGAACGTACGTACCTGGGGCCCCGCCTACTATCCTCGGAAACGTAAAATGATTGGCTAGAATTGGCTCAGAAAAAAAAAGGCACCGAAATAAAGCACCGAAATGTGCGCTGCTTTTCGGTCTGGTAACTACCGTTTATGTCAGAACCGGACACCGGTACCCATCCCTAGAGATGACTTCTTTTCTACAGTAGTTTCCCTCTTGGCGACACGTTTGTTAACTGCATTAGGTTGCCACTGACCTTTCGTTATTGCATTACGTAACACTTCCAGGTCTGACAGAGTATGAACACATTATGCTGTTTGAGTTGTCATGTTTCTCTTTTGTCTTAGTCTCTCTTGGGAAAAAAAAATTAAAAATGCAAAGCCATACTTTCCCTGAAATTGTGCATTAACTTGTCAAGGTTTTAATATTTCCAAATTCACCTGCCTCAGTCAAGTTCCTTGTCAAATAAATAAATTAATAAATAAAAATAAAAATAAAATCAATATAATCTATAATGTAGCTCAATCAGTGAATCCAAAAAGTTTAAAATAGTTATATGTCTTCATACAACTCTGAGTTTAGTTTTTCATGTATTTTAGTCTTTCAAGTGAGTATATGATAGTTTGGCTAAAGCCATCAACACAGCAATGCAGGTCCAAGCGCCATCTAATCAACTTGTGGTTGCCATCAAAATGAGTGTTAAGAGATCAGAAAGCATTACTACAGTCCTGCATGTTTATTCATATTATTTAGTAGCAAATTATAGAAACCTGTATTTAAACACAAATTTGATTGATGAAAATTTTGTGCACGTACTTCAACAACACCACACTTCAGTGGCATTAATGATATTTTTCCACACTAACATTTACCTTGCACAATTGATGTTATAGATTACAATTACGATGTAAAATAAAAGATTAAGCAACTCAGCAGTATATACATTAGAAGACATGTAAATTAATGTACTAAGAATCAGAAAGAATTGTTTAATATACTTAAGGCAATTATTGGTTTTTGTTGTTCATTTACCTTATGTTAATCATACATATTACCTTCAGTAATGTTTTGAATGAAGGGCCCTTAATTATACTGGAGTCTTTTTATATATTATGTTATTACCTTTAATCACAAGGCATGACCACTTCCTTCAAGCCAGTTTGTCATGTAGGCCTGTATGGCAGGAAGGATTGGACCCAAACAAAGGAATGAACCAAGGGAGGCATCTTTACTGCTGTATCAAAATATCTTAACATAAAACTCAAAAAACTAGAAACACATAACTCAAACTAGGAAACTACGCCAGGAACAGAGAACTAGAAATTACCAGGAGCACGGAGGAGAAAGCAAAGCACAGCAATGTGAGGTCACAACGCAACAACAGACAGAGAAAAACACAGGCATAAATACACAAGGGAGTAACGAGGGAATAAGACAAGAGGAGAGCACAGCTGGGAGTAATCACACATAACAAGACAGGGAAGAAGGAAAACTGAAAACAACTGTTGCCATATCATTTTTTGATTGGTCGACATGGTACATTTTTCCACCAATAGGAAAGGGTGGGGTTTTGTTTTCGTTTTTGCTCACAGGCGGAGAGTGCTTTCGAGCGTTTTCCTTATAAAACGCAGTTTTTACCGTTTCTTCCCGCAGTAAATATAAACAACGATAGTATTCAGGAAGAAAACCAAACATTGCATATATTTTTTATCACTCTGGTTTTACGTGGCCTATCAACACAATTTAAAAACTGGTATAAAGTCCACACTTTTTCCGTCAATTGTTCCGTCTGTCCTGCTCACATCTCCAATGGTTGTACACGTTGTCATTAACGTGGCTTCACTCCACATCAGCCACGCCGCTTTGCTAGCTAAAACACCGGTATCGGCACATAAGGACGCTGTCATAGCCTGTCAACGTTGATTAGCTGCGTATATTTCATTTCATTTATTTATTTATTTCACACATGGTTCAACAGTGCCTCTCCTCCCACACACAGAACCCCCCTCCCATCAACATAACACTGCACCCATGGGTGAAAAGGAGCAGGAAGAAGAATAAATTCTTGTTAGCACCTGCCCCCTATCTGCAATCCAAATATTCTTACAAGAGGGCGCCAATAACCCCCAGAAAACCCTCTAACATATCTTTATGTAACAATGCAAAACTAAACAACAAATCAATATAATCAGCAATATACTGCATTAAATGGCAAATTACTTTCATGTTCTTCATATTGATTTATCCTTTTAAGTATGTAACACATTTTAAAACGGTGCATGTTTGTACAGCTCTTGAGATTATCTTCAAGAGAATTCCATATTCTTATACCTTTAACTGTTGGACACATTTGCCTTTGTGTGGTTCTAGCAAACTTATGCTTAAAGTCAAACTTCCTTCTACTGTCCCCACTTCCTGAACACAATACAAACAAACTTTGTAACTTAAGAGGTAATGTATTATTTTTTGCCTTGCACATGAATAATAATGTCTGTAATTTCACTAAGTCTTCAAATTTCAGCAATTTCGATTTTATAAACAAATTATTTGTATGTTCTCTATATTTAACATTATGAACCATTCGTACCACTTTCTTCTGTAACAAGTATAGAGGCTGTATATAAGTCGCATATGTATATACGAATGTGAATCGCATTATTGGCTGGACTATGGGATAAGGTGGGCGTCGTTCTAATCCCATACGGGAGCAGCCAGTCACTTACTGACTAACACTGCAAAACAGAATTGTTAAAGTTTTAATTTTAATTTCAATTCAGGTTAGATTTTTTTTTCTGTGCGCAACGCAGATTTTCTGCGCGCAGAGACCGTGCCAGCGGTGCGCAATTGCGCACGTGCGCAGCTTAGAGGGAACATTGCTCACACGTATAGGCATTAGTTCACTTTTATTCAAATTTATCCTATATCAAAAGAAGCACCCAAATAACTTAATTTTGTCTAATATGGTGGGGATTGCCTTTTCTGGCTGGGTGATATATAATAACACATCATCTGCATAGAGTGAATTATTAAAAGTGTTGCAACCCCCGCAAAAAGTTGGATCTTTATGTATGCTTCCATATCCAGTCTTATCTGGGTGTACTCATAGTGTTTAAAAAAGGCTTAATCTATTGGTGAGTATTTTAGAGAATAGTTTCACATCCAGATTTAGTAAGGAGATGGGAAAAACCAACATTTTCAGCATTCCTGCCTTTTTTTTTATAAATAACAGTTATAATTACCTCTGTAAAAGTGGAAGGGAGGACTTTCTCAACCAAAGCTTGAGTAAATCTTTTATGCAGGTATGGGCACAAAATCTCACTGAGTGTCTTGTAAAATTTGCTCGGGATACCATCTGGTCCAGGAGACTTACTGTTTTCTCTTGGGGCTGTTGCCTCTTGATATCTTGTATTGTTATTTTTGAGCCATGCAAGTTCATCCTCCTCTAGGTTTAGAATGGTGCTTTTATCCAAGAACTTTTTCATAGAGTCACAATCTATATCATGTGATGTTGATAAAATTGGAAAAATCTATTGTTAAGGTCTCTGTCAGGGGGCTGGTTATGTGACCCAGCATTCTTGAAGTTGTTGTCATTTTGTTAATCTTTGTGTTGTGGCTTCTCCATGCTTTGTTCCATGTCTCCCCTGTCTATCATGTGTATCCATGTATTTTTCTGCAGTATGAGTGGCAACAACCCGCATTCATCAAGAATCTAATATGGAATTACATCATACTATATTGTTGTCATCAGGTGGGGACAAATTAGCCTGTACATATATGGAATTATGCAGTAAACAAAAAAGTGTGAAATAACTCAAAGCATGTTTTATATTTTAGATTATTCAAAATAGCCACTCTTTGCTTTGATTGTTGCTTTGCACACTCTTGGCAATCTCTCAATGAGCTTCATGCGGTAATCCCCTGAAATGGTTTTCCAACAGTCTTGAAGGAGTTCCCAGAGATGCTGAGCACTTGTTGGCCATTTTGCCTTCACTCTGCAGTCTATCTCATCCCAAATCTGAAATGCGTTTAGGTCAGGTGACTGTGGAGGCCAGGCCATCTGGCGCAGCACTCCATCACGCTCATTATTGGTCAAATAGCCCTTACACAGCCTGGAGGTGTGTTTGGGGTCATTGTCCTGTTGAAAAATAAATGATGGTCTGATAGGTTTGTAGCTTAAACCTATTCGCTGGAACGTTGAAGGCAATGTAATTACACAGCAAGCAAGACACGAAGTAGGCAACATTCTTTATGTTTCACGTGCACGGGAGAGAACTGGACAGGCGCCGTTCCTTCGCTTGACCTCAGTTGCTCTCGTCCGTTCCCCCGTAACACTGCTCTTTTATTGTGGTTACATGAATATGCATAGGTTCATTAACATATGACGTATACCTTGTGTGTGTGTGTGTGTGTGTGTGTGTGTGTGTGGGGTTGAGATATGACCCCATGAAGCCTCCCCAAAGCTGGTGCCAGGAGTCTAACGGTACATCTAAACAAAAGGCTCTTAGACTCAAACAGATATACGTGTGTTTGTTATACCATATATCAGCAAGAGAAGATACGACCTCTCCTAGCAGACGTGTGATCTATGCCAGCACACTCTGAGGGGGAGTGAACGCACTCCCCTCTTCATACTACACAGAGTTGTTACAGACCTCCTGGGATGAGACATTCTTTCAATCTACAAATGATTATATACTTCTAAGCATATATGAGTAAATATTTCTAAGCATAAATGACAATCAACAATACAAATCTAACATGGTCCAACTAAACACCAACTGGATAGAATGGCATGTTGTTGCAGGATGCTGTTGGAGCCATGATGGTTCATTGTGTCTTCAATTTTGAATAAATCCCCAACAGTGTCACCAGCAAAGCACCCCCACACCATCACACCTCCTCCTCCATGCTTCACAGTGGGAACCATGCATGTAGAGACCTTTTCTGCATCGCACAAAGACATGGCGGGTTTCACCAAAGATCTCAATTTTGGGCATATCAAACCTAAGCACAGATTTCCACTGGTCTAATGTCCAGTCCTTGTGTTTCTTAGCCCAAACAAATCTCTTCTGCTTCTTGCTTTTCCTTAGTAGTGGTTTCTTAGCAGCTATTTGACCATAAAGGACTGATCCGGACAGTCCCCTCTGAACAGTTGATGTAGAGATGTGTCTGCTACTGGAACTCTGTGTGGCATTTATCCGGGCTCTAATCAGAGGTGCTGTTAACATTGCGATATCTGAGGTCGGTGACGCTGATGAATTTATCCTCAATGGCAGAGGGGACTCATGGTCTTCCTTTTCCAGGGCAGTCCTAATGTGTGCCAGTTTCAACGCAGTGTTTGATGATTTTCCAGACTGACTGACCTTCAGTTCTTAAAATAATGATGGACTATTGTTTCTCTTTACTTAGCTGATTGGTTCTTCCCATAATATGAATTCTAACACTTTTTTTTTTTAAATAGGGCTGTCACCTGTGTACTAACCTGACTACTCATGGTCAAGAGAAAGTAAACATATGTTTTAGAACAATATTCAAGAAATGCCTTTCCTCATTGCTAATAGACTGACTATCATCGTTACATCCTATTGTACATTATTAGCCATGCATACAACTTCCAAAGTTGTATGCGTGACCTTGCTGCGGCTGCATGGTCCACAGCAACTATGGTGCTTTACCTCACCATGGCAATTCAACTTACTACCACTACTACTACTAAAACCTTTAAAGTATCCGGTAAAAAATGGAAATGTAATTGACTAGAGATTTAATGATGAAAACAGGAGATATGCAGTTGACGGTTTACAATCCAGAATGACTCCTTGGACATTCACATAAATCACTGAAGTGGCGTTTAGAATGAACATTGCATTCAGCCTCCAGTTTTAAACTTCAAATATGTTTATGTGTTGGAGGTTTGATGGACAAACAGGTGGATTATACAGTCAAAAACAATCGTGAATGTTCACAGCCATCTTTTAATTTTCCTGCAAGAATTCTGCCTACGCTCTGCATGCTGCCATTTTGCTGTATAAGGAAAACATATTTATTTCCAGGTGATGCAGAGAAAGCAGAAACGATGCTATAAGAAAAAAGCCTAGACCTTTCCATTTAGTGTTTTGTGTTATTTTCTTGTAACTCTGAGCATTTTGTGGCGTTATGTTTTTTGGGGGGGAAGTTTGTAAATAAAGACCGAAAGGCAATAATAAACATAATTATTATTGTTATTATAATAAGTAGTAGTATTCATTTTAATGACCTCATAAAAAAGGATTGTCAGTGGTTGTCATCTCAATAACTATTAAGTCAGCAGTTTTCATCATGGTTGTGGTTGTAGATACCGAACTTTTCACAATATTCTAACTTTTATGAGATTAACACATATCATTTACTCAGGATATACAGTAGAAGTTTTACAATCAAGCCTGATTTGGCCTAGGTCAGTATTTACTCTAAGTATTTTAAATGCAACATAAAATTGTTCAAAAATAGCCACTTTTGTTGTGCATGCTCTATCGATTATCATGGTCAATAAATTTGTTATTGCACATTATACTTCTCAGCTGGAGCATTTAACGCCACACATTAACTGACATCAGCTGATGGTAGTGCCAGTGCACAGGAAGAAAAAGACATATTTGATGCTTTCTATCTGTCTGTCCCTGCAGACAACCGAAAAACCTTTGCAAAGTAAGTAATGGCACAATTGTAACTGTAATGTGATTATTTCATTTAGCACAGTAACACATTGTATTGCCATGTGACTAAAAATTGCAATATGATTAGAGTAACACATTACTCAGGAATGCATTACAGCTAATTTTAGGTTGCTTATAAAGACAAGTTTACGTTACACTACAGAATTTTAGTGCAAAAATAATAGTACAATAGAAAATCCATGTGTTGCATAGGCTTATTGCTAAAAAAAATACATTTTCTCCCAACATTAAAATGTACCTGACATTTGAATAGCAAGAGAGGCAAGTTTGCCAAATAACACATTTAAACAATCACTCATCAATGTGGGCTTGCATGACAGAAACTTCCTCAGAGTTCCTCTGCACACACAGTGTGGTGGACATCCAAATTTTAGTTATTCTTTAAAGTAAAATACAAAGGAGTGCTTTCAAATTCTGTCTTGCCAATGAACTGGAAAGGTGACCTTGAGTACAACAGAATCACTCATAATAACAAGTTCTGTCAGTAATACCTGGCAGACAATTGATTTTCCCGATTTGAGGGACAATATTCATGTACTTGGTATGCTTCGCTCACTTTTCTTTGTTTATATAAGCAAGAAGCACGCTTTACAGTTTTCTGGTTACCAGGCGTGTCAGAGTGACCTCTGCTTCTCAAGATGAAGAACTGATAACGCCTCTTACAAATCTGTGACAGATCAAATTTCCTGGTTTGAGATTTCTATTATACTTTGCAAGCTGACACTCACACCAGGAGCACAGTTCCAATTATCACATTTATGTAAAATACAAGCAAAAGTGTGGAATTACAAAGCTGTATGTAATTTCATTTCATTTTTTGCTCAGAAATTCTTGTCTTGACTTGTAACTTGGCTTGCTTTATTTGAAGATATGCTCAAACAGCTCAGTCATACCGCCTCTTCACATTATGTTAAACCAAAGACATCCTTGAATTGTTGTCTTCATTCAGTCACTTTTGACTTCTGTCCATATATACGGAGCTTTTATGGGCCAACTCTCACTTGTTGAATGTTTGTCACAGAGAGACTGTGGGCTGTTCCATTCAGGATCTGGTTGCTAAAAAACTAAAAAGAGAGAAAACACAAAGACTAAACATCTAGATTTTTACCTCAGTTTCTAAGCAAGTTTAAATAATCCACAAAGCAAACAAATTTTAAATGTATTATATAAATATAATAATATAATTTTATAGGCATACCTCTTCAATAAGTTTGATGATGGTTGCATTGCTGACCTCTCCATAGGTAGTTATCCTCATCTTTATATGTGCCAGTGCTTGCAGGGCTTTAGAGTTTGAAAACATTGCATTTAGAAGTCAATAATAAAAGAATATAAAGAATATTTTTAAATGCAATTCAGTCTCACTTTGTGACACACTTCTGGTTCTTTTTAGGACAATGTGATTAATTAATAAACTGAAACTACTGATTTAATTTACAGCTAAATCCATATATATTTTTGCATTTTAAGGAACAAATGTGTTGCCAGTGGCAAAAAGACAATGTAAAGATCAAGTTATTTTGGCAACAATTTCATTTTAAAAATACTCATTCAATCTGTTGCTGAAACCGGTAAAAACTTTATGTTACTCGTACAACCCCAGTTCTCAGAGTAGCACTGTCTCACTATGGGATGCGCCTCCCTGCATTTTCCCCACAAACATTTATCTCATTCCACCAATTCTGATTAGCTGGTGATTGGAACGACTTTAGCAGAACAACACACAAGTAGTAAGTAGCTTGTGCTACTGTGTGGTGAGACATCTGTAAGCCTGGTTACAAATATAACAGCAATACAACAGAGGGTTGCTATCTCCAGTTAATGCAAATGCATATGTCCATTGGTATTGATATCATCTTCACATAACAATGCAAATTATGGTGATTAAAAGTATTTTAAATAAAGTTAAAATAGAAAAACAGCCCTCTGGCTGAACTAGTATCTGTGTTTCTCTGGGACATAAACAAAGCTGACATTCTCTTTCTAACACCACTGAGCAGCTCAATGGCAACTAAGTTTAACTTTATCTGCATACAGCACTCTGTCACTCTTTAACACCTGCTGCCGATTTTTAAAAGCATACCCATGTTACCTGGTGATATTCACAGTTTAACTGCCTGCTCAATTATATGTATTATTTCCTCAGACAGCTGGCCTGTTTACTATAGAGCACTTGGAGATGATCAGTGACTTTAAATGGAGCTGCCAAGGGGGGCACAAGTGGCTGCAGTGGAGTCACCAGTTTATTTCTTCAAAAGAAGAAAAAGGGGACAGGGAGAATGCTTTTAAGGTTATATGTCAGATGATGCAAACACCTTGGGCTGGGTTGAGTTTTAGCAAAGTGAGTGCACAAGGGCATGAATGTCAATTGATGACTATCAAGTTAGTGATTTGTTTTTCACAGAAACCATCAACTATTTGTAATAATTATCAGGCAGCTACCTGTGCTAAACTGTGAATATCCTCCTGAGATCCAGTCTTTTGATGTATGTCCTCTGTGGTTGACAGACAAATCACAAAAAACCCTCAGAAAGATACTTTTTTCCCTCCGTTCTCAGAAGGATATCACCAGTAAATATAGGTGTGTTTTCTAAATCAGCAGCAGGTGTTAAACAGACAAAGTAAACAAGATGTATGCAGAAAAACTCGAGTCATCTTTAGGTGCTCGGTGTTGTTAGAAGAAAAAAACCCTGCTTGTTATTTATGTCACACACATACGGGTACGAGTCCAGCCAGAGGGGTGTTATATATATTTTAACTTTATTAAAAAATATGTCTAATCGGGATAATTTGCAATGTTTTATCAATATAATATCAATACCTATGCAAAAATGAATATGCATGAACTAGAGATGGTGACAGTCTTTTTTGCAGCGTCTTTCTTCTGGTCAAATCGTGTGATATGCACACAGAAACTGATAAATCTGGAACATGAAGACTGGAATATATGATCACAGCCAGTTAATGAATAAATCAGTTCAACAGGAACATAATTTTCCTTTCTTTAAAGAGGCAGGAACTGTTGATTATTTTTCTTTGTGATAATTCTTTTGTTGTAAATGATTTGGTATTCTCTACTGTTCACTGGTTTCACCATACTTAAGCTATTGTGCAGAGGTCTGGGGCAATAACTATAAAACCACATTACATTCACTTTTTACTCTTCAAAAAAAAAGCAATTCAAATCATTCACAATGCAGGTTATAGGGAACATACAAACTCACTATTTTTGCAGTCTGAAATATTGAAAATTGATGATCTAGTGAAATTCCAAACAGCACAAATTCTAATCAAAGCAAAAAATAAAGAACTGCCAGGTAATATTCAGAGTGTGTTTTTTTTTTGAAAGAAGGAAGCTATAATTTAAGGGGTTTTTGTAACTTCAAAACAGGGAAGGTCCATACTACAAGAAAAAGCTTTTGTGTTTCTGTTCATGGAGTGAAACTTTGGAACAGTCTGAATATGGAATTAAAGCAATGTCCAAACATAAAACAGTTCAAAAGGAGTTATAAAAATATGATCTTCTCGAACTATAAAGAAAAGGAAAATATTGAAATTAAGTGAATGTCTCTATTTAAAAAAAAAATTAAAAAATTTAAAAAAATTCATGATGTTATATTATAGTATATAGTATATCAGAAATCTGTTCACTATATTTTATTACAAATTATATCAGTAAGGTAGCTGACTAAATATTAACTGATAATTTATGGCAAAGGGGTGGGATTAAATAAATGTTTACTTCTTTCACTCCCCTTCAACATGTAAATTAATCAGAACGGCAGCTATATTGAAAGGTATAGATTTTTTTGTATAGTATTTTTTTTCTCTCTCTTATTTTCTTTTCTAAATGTACCTGTATATTGTTTACATGTTTGAAATAAATTACCAATCAAATCAAATTTGTTTTCTTCATGCTCTGTTGTGTAGCCCATGTTTTTTCATCAAAAGAGCTGTCTGGGTGTTGGACAAGGCCTGTGCTAACCCCTTTCTCTCTTTGAATGTGTGATGGCTGCAGATAACACTCACACACACAATATCAGATGGCAAGCCTGGCCCATCAGACTCAAACCTGAAGATACTACAGCAACTGGATCAGGATCAGCAAACTGATATTGCTCATAAAGAGACACATAATCTATCTCTGATGGGTTTGATAGCAACGCCATCATCCCCATAGATTTACCTATGGCTTGGATTGCGCAGCGCTACGCTTGGAGGCAAATATCAATAAACTCGATAATCTCTTCCCACAGATTCCAGTCAGGTTTAGTTGCATGTGATAGCTCTGGTAGGTAAGCAGCTAACATGAAGTAAACACGTTATTGCCCTTGCCACTATAGCTGCCACTTCATAGGGCCTTTCAGTTATGGCAGTCTGAAAGTGGTCTGCGTCTGACAGGAGTGTGGTAGCTATAGATGAAGGTAGGCTGCAACTAACAGCTTCCTTTGGGCATGTGGAGTAAGCAGTGCTTCTCCATGTTTCTCGATCCCCTCAAAATCCAGGGAAGAAGCACCTTGTATTGGGCTACTGCCATGAGACTGTCCTTCCATGAGACCGTCACCTCTTCAAACAACTTCAGCAAAACTGGGATTAGCTGTTTTGCAGCCCTGGTGGCTTGGGGCAATTTCTTCTTGGGGCAATTTTAACATGATCTGGTGGATATGATGGGCCACAAAATATCAGTCTGGTTATTCTGAATATCCATTCTGTGAGTAGGGGAGGCTACTTGATATGTTATCTCCACAAACGCACGGCCGAGTCCCAGAATCTCCATTTGCTTTGCTGTGAGAGAAAGTTGAGTTTATATTCACTAACTGAAATGCTAGCAGTGAGAATAGTGTATGTTAATTGCATTGCTAACTATACCAGAAAAGGACAACGTTGTTAGCTGGCCTGCTAAACTGTACAAATAAACAACCTTACTTGAGGTTGTGTGGTACACTGTCTTAGTCTGAGTTAAATACTCAGGATGAAACAACAAAAAAGAGGCAGCTAGCACCTGGAAACAGAAATTAGCTAAACACTCCTGTCTACGGACAGTTAAGCTAGCTAGCCAGATCATTAGCAGGTTGAGATATGCCCCTAAGGGAGAAGATGTGTTTGAATAATGACTACATAATAGTGCAAATTACTTGGGTGGTAGGTCTGCCCAATGTGGTCATTGCAATTACTAGACAATCAGAACAGGTAGAATGAGATAAATACTTCTAAGGAATATACAGGGAGGCGCATCCCATTGTCATGTACTGTGTGACGCAGGCAAAGTAAGCACACAGAATGCAGACACACACGCAAAACTAACCTTGAATGCAGCTTTATTGCTGAATTACCAAACATGTTAACCAAGGAATTCACAAGGTAACTAAAGTGAGGTATTCTGAGCTATACCGAGTTATACTAAGCAGATGGCAGATGTGCACACAGAACCGGCAGATGAGCTTGTTTTACTTAGTGCACATCCTGAGATATCCATGGTGTATATTAAATAAAAGACTGCTTTCAAAATAGTTGGCTGTGAATAATAGTACATAGTAGATAATACCCACATAGCAAAATTGGTATGGCCCGGTGTTCTGACAAACCATCCTACTTTGGCAAAACGTCCTACCGTAAGTAGTTTATGCACACTTATGCTGTCACAGAGTAATTCCAGCACCAATTTAAGTAGGTTTGCCACTTAACTTTGCCCATCAGAGTATACTTGTAGCTCATATGCATACAGCCAGGATGGTTTGCCACTTCATTTTACCCGTTAAAGTATGCTTGTAGGTAACATTCACAAAGGTAGCATGGTTTGGCACTTAATTTTACCCGTCAGAGTATGTGTGTAGCTGTTATTAACAAAGGTAGGGTGATTTGCCACTGAATTTTAGCTGTTAAAGTATGCTTCTAGCTCATATTCACAAAGGTAGGATGGTTAGCCACTTAAATGTAGCTATTAAAGTATGCTTCTAGCTCAGATTAACAAAAGTAGGACGCTTTGCCACTAAATTTTAGCAGTTTAAGTATGCTTGTAGGTGACATTCACAAAGGTAGGATGGTTTGGCAGTTAATTTTACCGGTCAGAGTATTTTTCTAGCTAATATTCACAAAGGTAGGACGGTTTGGCACTGAATTTTGTGTTGTGCGCATGCTCAGAAACAACGGGTAAGATGGTTTGCCAGGTAGGATGGATGCGCAGAAACAACGGGTGGATGGTTTGCCAGGTAGGATGGATTCCCAGAACACCGGATCTGGCCCACACAATGTGCTTACACATGGCCCACATACCGCAAAGAATGACGGCCCTTTGGTGGTCCAGATCTGGTTTGCCAGAGGTGGCCCACACATGGGCCAGGACAAGGCCAGTTGCAGACACACTCGTGGTACTGTGCTGGCCCATGTGTGGATTACCTCTGGCAAACCTGGCCACGAGCCAGTTGTAGACACACTGCTGGCCCTATGCTGGGCCAGAACAGTTTCATCTCTGGCCCCAGATGTGAGCATAATGTGTACCTTAATTAAGCCATGTAATAACAACAAAAGCAACATGAGGAAACTCTGTTCAGCCATGAATAGACTGATTCTGACATAGCACTACTCTCGCAGAATACTTAAAGTGCTCTATACAACACGCCACATTTACCCAATCACACACTTTCTCTGAACTGAGTGCTTCCTAACTACATTCATTCACAGTCACACTCTTGACAGGCAGACTGGAGGAGCCAGGATCAAACCACTAACCTTCCGATCAGTAGGTGACCTGCTCTACCTCCTGAGCTACAGCCACCCAGTGGTAAACATGAGTAAACCCTCACTAGGTTTTGGATAAAGTATACACTCACAAACCTGTCAAACCTGCATTTGAAACATTGCCTACCATAGCAGTATAGTATTGCAACATGGCATTTGGGTCTTCTAACAAAAATAGGGACATAGTCACATAAACCAAACCATAATCAGGCCAGATATGGCATGCCATCACATAAACAGTGCCGTCATTGCCAGACCTGGCCCACATCTGGTTGACATACACCCTGCCATGACACCAGTCAGTCAGAAGTGCCAGCTTGATGCTGGATCGGGGCCTAGCCTATATTCTGTGGCATGCCATCACATAAACAGTGCCATCTATACCAGGCCTGGCCCATATCGGGATGACATACCACTTACCATTCCAGAAGTCAGTCAGCAGTGCCGGCTTGACACCAGATCTGGGCCAAACCTGTCTGCTATGTGGGTAGCTGAAGCAAAAATCAAGGTTTCTCAATCAAGACATTTTTGTTATTTAAAGTCCTTAGCATTTCCAATCATTGGGGAGAGTCTGCCTTCAAGTTATAAAACTGGTCTGCTTCAGACAGATGGCTGTTTGTATAATGTGGAAGTCTTAAAAAAATACCCTCATCAAAAAGAAATGCTACTGTTACTAAAAAAGAATTATCTGTGATGACGCTCCCCTTGTCATCCCAACTCTGTAAAATGTATTAAAAATTTGACCAAAAAAATGATGGTTCGAATTTCTAATAATAATAATAATAATAATAATAATGTCTACTTTATTAATCCATGTGGGGAAATTCCTCTCTGCATTTAACCCATTCACTCTGTGTGGTATGTTAGAGATTTATTTAACAAGCATAGTGTTAACCCACCATAGGACCTATTCAGCCGTAAGGTATCTGTTTAAGTCTCGGTGTATTATCATATGGTATATCTGTGAAGGTTCTCAGTCATCCAGGTCATCGTAGTCAAAGGA
>CAKLIZ010001833.1:0-21669 GCA_922035795.1 Oreochromis mossambicus | reverse complement strand
CTACTGTTAGGGTTCAAATATTAAGGAGGGATATAGGAGGAATTCCAAATAACAACACTGGTCCGGCCGGGTCAAGTCAAACGATGATTTTAATGAACACGCGTGGGGAGATGTACACTGCACAACATCAGCTGTAGATCTCTGCCCAAAAATACACAAGGCAATCGTTTTATAGCATCAGGGTATGTTTACTGACGCCCCCTCTTGCGTCATCCGATACAATACATGCATAAGTTAAAACCACAAATGTTCTGTTGACAACTTTTAACACAGTTAGAAAAGAACATTTTCTCCGTCTCCACGCCAGGTGCTTCCTGTTGAACTTCTCACTTTCGCTTATGTCTGGAACAGCAGACACATGTCCTAGAAAAACCTGTCATTTATGCAAGCACAAAATGCAGTTACAAGCAAAATATGTATGAACTCTTACCTAGAAATGAGCCTCACTATGGTGTGTGTGTGCGTGTGTGTGTCTGTGTCTTGACCTCAAATGCACTCTGCCTCACCTCGCCGACTAACTCATGACCTCTCACCAGACAGAGAGACAGAAACCACTCTCATATGTGTAATAACCTAACTGAAACTATGTATATGTAATCTATTGAATAAATGTTTTAATCAAATGGCCCTACTTAAAGCTTAATAAAAAGATATAAACGAATAAAAGATAATAATGAATAACCTGGTTATTCAAATAGCATCATCCAAACAGCTCCTCAAAATAACTTACACTTACACTTTGCTTAGTTTCACTTCCTGCAAAAGCGTGCTCTGCAAAAGCGTGCTCTGCAAAAGCATGCGTTTCCTGTCAACCTTGGCACAGAGTGTACTCAGAGTTGAGCCTTTCTTTTATAACCCAACAGAATCAGCACATACACATTTAAGATTATAAAAAGTATTCAAAAGCATTTAAGATTATAAATTCAACTCAACAGTTTAAAGTGGTTATAACTGCACCTGTAATAAAGGCTAATTGGGTGCCAATATGTTTAAATATCTGAATACAACATCAACACTGCAGACCATGCCATCAATGTAATGGCAATGATGATGATCACAAACAACAGCAGTAAAATACTTCCCTGATCCCCACACTACAGAGTCAAACGTTTATAAAGGTTAAAAATATTTTTCAAATGTGTGAATGAGAAGGAGAACTTTGATGTGTTATATCCTCCTGAGAACCAACCTATTAGTTTTTGTCCTCTATAATTGATATTTGTTTTTGGTCAATATCTTTTGACTTATTTAAGCTATCCTGCTAAGTCCTGTTGTACTAAGTCGAGGACATCCTGGGCTTTTCATTGATATCCCATGTGTTTAGGTGACCTCTTTTACATTACATCATTAATTACAATCCATCACAGACCGATGTGTTATTTTTCTTTTCCATTTGAGTTTAAACTTCTTTCTGTAAGGTCAGCATCCAATTTTAGACGAGGGAGTAAAGAGTGTGGCCAGAAACTTTATTACACTCATCCACCAAAATCTTGATAGAGGCAGTGAGACAGACAGTGAGGTTGGCTGATGTGTAAATTTTTTCCAACAAGATTTGTCAGTCAGTTCAGTTTTCCATGGAAGACTGTACTTTATGCCATTTAAAGCCCACATGCCTCCATAATGAAACATACAACCAAAGCAAGTTAAGACAGAGTCCTACTGGCTTGGAGCTATTTCACAGAAATAAAAAGTACTTGCTTTTTAGGGTCAGGTGTTCTCATTGTTCGCAGCACAGCCTGGTGGGTTGTTTTTTATTGAAGGTTTATGACTAGCCTTGAAAATGCCCCTTTAAACTAGTTCCCTGTAAGCATCATAGTTACAACATCAACATCAGACTCGCACACAGCAGTTCTTGTCTCTGTGTGTGTGTCTGTGTATAAAATGTAAATCTGCTCAGTCCAATGTCCAACAACTAAAGGTCAAATCTTTCTGTGCAAAATAAAAAGGAAGATATGAAAATCATCATTTTAGTAAATTCTGATCAGGTCAAGAGGTCACACGAAAGTGGTTATCAGGTTATTAAGTCAACTCAGGGTTTCCAAATCTACCTATGATGTAGTTCGATTAGGTGTTGGTGTTGCTGCATATGACAAAACACTGAAATACGGTGTGAATGTGTGATCGAGAGACCTTTACCCCTATCCTGCCAATACTCCTTGTTGCTGTTGTTGTTGTTGTTTATCAGTAAACAAACAAAAAAAGGATGTCTGTCTTTTCATTAGATCAGACACAACCTGCTTAAGTCTAATTACACTCAATTCAACGTTAATACAAAAGCAATTCTTTGACGTATTAAAAGTCTAAAGCTTACGTGTATCAAGTTTAGAGTCTTTAGAAAAATGACTTGTGAACAGCCTAGAGACACCAAATAAATGAGACGCAATTGCGCACTGCTGGCACGGTCTCTGCGCACAGAAAATCTGCGTTGTGCACAAAAAAAATCAAATCTGAATTGAAATTAATACTTTAACAATTCTGTTTTGCAGTGTTAGTCAGTAAGTGACTGGCTGCTCCTGTATGGGATTAGAACGATGCCACCTTATCCCATAGTCCAGCCAATGATGTGATTCACATTCATATATATGCAGCTAATCAATGTGATTGACAGGCTATGACAGCGTCCTTATGTGCCGACACCGGTGTTTTAGCTAGCAAAGCGGCGTGGCTGATGTGCAGTGAAGCCACGTTAATGACACCGTGTACAACCATTGGAGATGTGAGCAGGACAGACAGAACAATTGACGGAAAAAGTGTGGACTTTATACCAGTTTTTAAATTGTGTTGATAGGCCACGTAAAACCAGAGTTATGATAAAAATATCTGCAATGTTTGGTTTTCTTCCTGAATACTATCGTTGTTTATATTTACTGCAGGAAGAAACGGTAAAAACGGCGTAGCCTATAAGGAAAACGAGCCTGTGAGCAAAAACAAAACCAAAAAAACCCACCCTTTGCTATTGGTGGAAAAATGTACCATGTCGACCAATTAAAAAATGATATGGCAACATGGCATTTAGTTGTTTAGGAAGGGGGAAGTTTTAGGAGTGACGGCGGTGTTTTGAGATGTGAGAGATTTGCGACGTTTAGCACAAATCTTGTGTAGTTAGTATGTAGTGTAGTCAGTGGTTTTGTTGTGTGTATCAGAACAATGAGGCGACTGCTGAATGTTACAGGTGTTACAGGAGTGATACATCTCCTGTTGTCAGGCCTGCAGGTATCAGGCTGTTGTTCTCCTTTATCTCATAGTGGACAGAAATTATTTTTTGGAGTGGCACAAATAATTTGTGTGGCATCAGATTTGATGCAGAACAGCTGATTGTTCTGTAAATAGTTTGAAATGTTTATTTAAAAAACCGCCTTGGCTGCATTTGTAGGTAAACAGCTGCAAAAAAGCATTGTTGTTTGCATAACTCAGTTACTTTTTTGAAGAAGTAACTATATAATTAATTGCCCAACATTGGTCATTATATACTGTATTTTGCAGACAGAGAGTTACAGGACTCTGTCCCAGATGACAGACTCATACTCATAACACAAGTCAGAGCTTTATTGGAGTTCAAGTTATTTTTACTTCCAATAGTGTTAACATACTACACAGGTCATGAACAAGATTTTTTTAAATTTTCATTGTAAGTGGGCTAGAGCAGTTAATTAAAAGTAGTCTAACATAAATGTAAATGCTGTAATTTGATTATTTTAATAAACCATGTAACTTGGATGCATTCGATGCTGCTGTGACCACGGTGCACACGTCTGCTGTTGCTCACAGTGGTCAGAGGGATCGCTCAGGGAGTTTGTGTGTTCGCTCAGACACATGAAAAATTAGAGGGAACATTGGTGTTGATGGATGTGTTTGAGGAATCATCAACATCAATGAGTCAGCTCAGAGTAGAGTGACATATTTTGAGAAGACAGTCACACTATGATATCTTGTGTTACTTCATCTTATAGTGATATCTTCATCTTAAGAATGGACAGGTGTCCGTTTGTCTGTCTGCAGCAGGAAGCTGAGAAAACCTGGGCAGAAAAGACTAGAATGATTCTTTAAAACACTGTCACTGGCATTCAAAATGTATGTATTTTTCCCCTAACTTCTTCTTTATTTTTTTGCATCACTTTCAACTTTTAAACAGAAAATACCTGCTGACATCTCAGCTTGCCCAGCTTAAGTCATCGTTAAAGGTAGAGGGACACACTTGTATGATGAACACAACTACATTTTTTATGAGGTTGACCATAAACACAGTTTTCATTGACTGCGATAGCCAACTGTGGCAACATTTTGGGAGTAATGTAAAGGCTGGATGCACAGATGAATTGACAGGTGAGAAGCTTTACGAGAGCTCTTTCTGAGATAAGAAGAGAGAGAGATTGCTTTACTCTGGTTACATTTAGATTTTTTACTTTTTGCAAGAACTTGTAGAAGAGGATGGAGGCTGTAGTAGGAGCAAGAGGAGTTTATCCGAGTGGGCAGACAGTCTTACAGTGAATGCAAAGTGTGAAGGTGGAGCTGGGGGGGGGGGTGCCTCAGCAAATTGTGTCCTGCAGGTGATTTTGTCACTATTGAATTCATTTAAAAGTTTTATTTACAGATTATTTAAAGCTTATTTACACAGACTCAGTAACTGTTCTCATTTCTTTCACTGTTTCTCTGAGCTGTTCAGCTCAGCACTCGGGTTCTTTCGTAGTATCCACATTAAATTCAGGAGGACACTCTTCAACTCCGTAAGTCACGTCCACATGAAGGCGGGCGTCTTCATCAGTAGACATAATCATTGTGGGACGGTTCAGTCTCTCCCATAGCTTCTTCTTTATGAGGCGTCCCAGCTCCAAACTGTATGGACGGAGCTGTCCATTCTCGTCTCTGTGAGGAACAGAAGAAACACAAAGTTTTAAGCCATTTCTTTTGTCGGGCACGGTGGGGGTTGGGGTTGGGGGGCAAAAGAGGTTTGATCCACACTGACCTCAGCATATCATCGACCACTTCATGGTACACCTGCTGGTACTCTTCTACTGAGCGGTTGTGGATCTTTAGAGGGCTGTCTGGCCGAGGTGCAACAGTAGAAGGTTGGAGGTTGGGGGCTGTATTTAAGACCGGAGGCAGCTCAGCATCAGGGATGGTGGCTGATGGTCTTGTGAGCGTGTCGTCTGCATCTGAGGTGGAGGCCTGAGGGGTGGAAGACATATATCTATCATCTATTTGTTATTAATTTAGCACCACAGCAGAAAGTCTAGAAGAGACAGACAACCTTGGTTTTTCTCCCTTTCTGGGGAATGATGTCTGCACTTGGAGAGCGCTGGCGTTTCACTTGAGTGTGCTGTAAGTGGAAAAAGGCAGTAAGACACAAGAACATCCTTTAACAATCCTACAAGAGACAAATCTCCATCAGATACATTGACCACTCTCACAGGAGATGACAAAAATTGCCCAGATCTTAATATTGAAGAAGAGATTTAAAACATGAGTAGTAACAGAGCACAGCCGTAAATAAAGATTTGATAGAAAGTAAACAAGTAAGTGTTGTAAATGAATCCAACAATATATTATTCACGTATATTCACATATTTTATCGTTTAACATATGAGAATCAGATGTGTAACCTGCTCATCCTTGAAGCACTGACACGGTCTACAGGCTCCAGGCTTTCTCCTCCTCTCTGATAGCCGTGCAGAGACTCTCTTTGCTGTGAGGCTGTCTTGG
The DNA here is from genome assembly GCA_922035795.1 of Oreochromis mossambicus. Classification (NCBI taxonomy): domain Eukaryota; kingdom Metazoa; phylum Chordata; class Actinopteri; order Cichliformes; family Cichlidae; genus Oreochromis; species Oreochromis mossambicus. The sequence continues at coordinate 15,969 of CAKLIZ010001833.1, read as the reverse complement.
ACTTCAGCAGCACACTGCAAAATGTCATACACATCAGAAAAACGCCTTTCTAACACAGCATATGTAATACACGTCACTTTTAAGAAATTTCCTAAAACTAAATTGGATTTTCTGGAAGACTGAACACCACAGTGTTTTCCTGCCACCTAAAATTTACATGCAAATAGCGGTTAAGTGAAACTTTAGCTAAATACATAATATCAGGTTATAGTATTTCAGATTCACTGGGTTGACTTGTTTAAAACAATGAGATCCAAATGGATGGAAAGGTTTAATTACAATAGCTGCAGTAAAACATTTATGCATACATTTGCATTTGATTTGAATTAAACTAGGTTTAGCCAACTTTGAGTGCTACCGATGAATGCACGTCTATTCACACTCTTACGTAAATTGTAAATAAAGTAAATTGAGCAAATTGTCCTTGAAATGGCTTCATTGGATATATATTTACAATAAATAAGGTTTTTTTTAATTGAAGACATGAGAAAATCTTAAATCTAAACTTTCAGGCCTATAAAAATCTCAGAGGTGAAACTCATTGAAAACAAATCAAATCTCACATTTTCCATGATGGAAGTTACTTTCTTCTGGCTCTGTGAATTTTTAGTCCTCATCAGGATAAAAATATTCTTCAGTAAAACTGATAATTTGCTAGAAATCGCTGTGTGAAAAGTGTCAAAAAGGATCTTGAGCATCAGAATGTTTGTTTAGGTTTAAATGATGAATAGACAGAAATGAGGCATCTGCAGGGGAACCATGGCAACTGTGGAACCCTGGGTATCCATGTAGTGCACGGCTGTTTTTGTAAACAACTTGGTGTTTTGAAACATCTCACCTGTGTGACTGTCTCTGACAGACAGTCTGACTACATCCTCACTCACAGAGCCTGCTTTAACTGTGCTCTCAGTCTTTCTATGAACAGCTGACTGTATTTGTGCATGCACTTGTAGAGCTTTAAATCAACCAGCCTTATTGTTAGCCCAACAGAGTTTGGATTAAATAAGAAGAAAGCAAAAAGATACAGCCATGTAGAAACAAAGGCTCTTTCTGCACAATCAGCACAAATTTTCAAATGGATTAGGTTTTAATAGAGTAGAAATCACCAACAAACACATCTCCAAACATCATGAAACTCCTCATCACATCTGTTACACATCAAAAAGCTTCTAATCAAACCTAGTGTCAGGAGTTTTCCTGAATTGCAACCCAGGTCGGAATAAAACGCTCAGACAGCAGGTTTTACGTGTACACGGGGAGACTCAGAGAGACTCTCTCCGCTGCAGTAAAAAGGAAGAGTCTTTATTCAGAGAGCACATACAGGAAGAGAGAAAATAGTACTGCAGGCTTCCTGTGTAACTTCCCCATTCACGAGTCTGCACAGAGTTGCAGAGTTTAAGCTGAATACTATAAAGAGCAGACACATTTAGATAATGAAACGTACTTTTAAGCATAACATAATAAAAATCCCAAAATCCTAAGAAATCTCTTAACATTCCCTCCTGTTGTACATATATATATGTACAGTTCATAGCTTATTGTATCAGTCTATGGCCACTTGTAAACATTTTTATTTTATATGTTCTATATGTTATATCTAAGTGTCTATCTCATTATCATCTTCTTCATTCTGTGACAGGGTGATGTAAGCATGAATCGAAGCAGAATAACAGTATTATAACACCAACAAAAACAAGTCCTTTAATCAGCAGGGACTTCCAAGAGCCACTTAAAAGCCACGTAAGCCAGTCTTCTGTGTTTGCGGCATAGTCTTGTTGCCGTGTATCCCGAAGTTGTCTGAGTGTTTTCAGAGCATCAGTCATGTTTGGTGAGTGCACATTACCTGGAATGTATGTGCAACATGTGTTGCTAAAGAGAATTCTCCTTTCTCGGCGAGAATTATGTCCAATGCTACCCTGTGTTGCATTACTGCAATGCACAGAGCATCAATCTCTCGATCCCATTCGTTGTTGAATTTACATGAAGCATTCAGAACCATTTGTCTTTCAGTCCAAAGTTTAAATTCCTCTGGGACATCGGAACCCCATATGGAATCATGCTGCTTGAGGTCTGGGGTGCTTCATCTTTTCCTTGTTGTTGACGTTGATGTTGTCGTGGCGTCCATGGTTATCTTGAAAGTGTGGTCAGATATGAAAATGGGAGCGCACTGACCTGTCCAATTCCCAGGAAGGATATCCCAGGCAATCCCTTGCACCCAGAAGGTGCCATTTGAGATGTTGCTGCTCTTCACGGGCCCTCCAGGAGCGTGTGTCTGTACTGCTTTGCAGATGGTGGTGTTTCCCATTAGCGTGGATCCGTTCTCTTGGCGGTAGCATAGGCTGTGGCTCAAATTCCCATTGTTTCCAAGAAAGACTGGGAATGATTCAGCCTTACTTCTGTGATTCACTTTCAGGTCAACCCAGAACCATTCGTTACATGTGCCGTGTCGTAGTCCTATCTGGAGACGTTCCTCATGGTTGACCACGATTCCCTGGAATTGATACCCAAGGCTGGCGTAGCTCGCGGCACACTTTGCTTGAATTATGTCCATTCCCTTCCCATACAGGGTGGCGTATTGTGTCGTTGGGGGCATGTAGGAACAAACATAGCAGTCTTTTCTGGGTGTGCTGTCATGTGTATATAGATACCATGTGTTGTTCATCTTCTTTCTTTCGGGTGAGTGTTAAGAAACTCACCAGGAGTGCAATACTAGCCACTAGGAGGCTGAGCGTCTTCATGATGACCAGACGCACCAGGTCCTATAGGTGAGTAGACTAGGGGCGAGAAGAACAGGGCGGGATTCTACCCAAACAGCCCTCTCTCCACCTTCCTAGATCACCTACAGGCAGGGGCGTCGGTGTCCTTTAGTCTATGTTGTCACTCACTTTTTTGCAGTGGCTTTGATGAATCCAGGACGGTCTTTCTGCTATTTTGCAGGCAGTTGGTGTGGTGAGTAGCACTTGATAAGAACCTTCCCACCTTGGTGAACTCCAATTTTTCCTTTGGAGCACTTTGATCAGGATCCAATCACCTGGTTTCAACCTGCAAGATACTGGAGAGTTGTTTTAGAACAATCTCTTTATTATCTCTTTATTTTCAAGTAATCTCAAGTTGTGAGTTTCTTGTGAGTTTCTGAGAACTTTGTGTCAGTCTCATCCACATTTTTACCAGGCCTATACACTCAGGCCATGGTCTCCCTGTTTCTTCCATGCATTTTCTCAGTCTCTGTTTTATGTCCTAGTGCTTCAGAGACCTTACTGATTACTTCATTAACAATATGTGTCCCATTGTCTGATCTTATCAGAGTGGGGATGCCATATATTGAAATAAAATGGTTGCACAAACATTTTGCTACTGAGATGGTGTCTGCTTTTGAGATCACGTCTATGATCACTAGAGCGTATTCTGAGCCTTGGCTTTCATTTAGCTCAATAAAACCCATGTGGATTGTATGAAAAGGATGAGGTGGTGTGCATTATGCGCAGTATGTGCATCATGTTTTTGGCAAATCATGCATGTTCTGACAAATTTCTGAAATCTCATCTACCTACCCCCCCTCCTGTTGACAATAATGCTGCTGATATGTGTTGGGACTTGGGTAGTATTTAGTAGCATTACAAGTCATCAAGCCACTTTCTGGCTGTGCTCCACCTTTTAACCATTTCCTTTGTTCTGTAGTTGGTGCAGCTTTCTGTTTGTTTATAAGCACATCAAGTGGTGTTTGCATTGAGGAGTCAGACATTAATGTGTCTATAGTTTGTTGTGCTGCTGCTTTTTCGGCTTTGGTCTGCCAAGTTATTGCCTTCAGTGACCTCTGAACTGTGTTGGCAATATAAACACTTCCAACAGTGCCTTTAAAAGCTTTCCATGTTGCAGTTGGGTTAGGCACGTATGACAGCTGTGAGTTCTGCACTCACAGCTGAGTGTGAGGAAGTTACTGCCTTTGCTTCTAAAATAGTGTCTACTGTGGTCACCGCATAACGTACACAGTTCCACCCAAGGCTACTTCTGGACGCTGAACCGTCTACACCGTCTACAAAGATATCAACGACACCAGCCTGTGGGGTGCTGTGAAGGTCAGCGCGTGATACAGCATACAGCAATTCTGATGTGTGACAGTGTGAGCAAAATGCCTACATAGGAAAGTTGTCTGGCATGTGTCGAACTTCTGAGGTAGGAAAAACCTTGCATTGCTTACAGTTCATAGCTCACAGCTCTAAAACTAGGCATCAGCAAATCATATGCCCAAATCATTATGTGTCACTGTGATCCACAAGTATGATCACAAATTCGTTTTCCAAACTCACTAAGCAAACAAACAAAAATAAAACAAATTGCCTATGGCCTAAGGCTTTGCGTTCATATTAATTGAGTGTAAGCTGCTTTCTTCATTGCAAGTGTTTATTGCCATAAGGTTTAATTCATGCATCATATCACATATAACAATTTGAGTATGTGTTGTCTATTCATTCTATTCATAGAGTCTATTCATAGAGTTCTGTTTCTCTCTGTGGGCTGTCTTGGCACACCACAGGCACACATATATATTTATATACATATTTCATTTCCTGTTTCTGCAGACTAATCGAACTCTTTTGTTTCTCTTTGTATTCATAGTCTATAAACCCTCTTTAATTCTACTAAATCTTGATCTAAATCTCTTGATCTAAAAACGATACACCTTTATTTCACACACACTTTTAAATTGAGCTCTTTCAGTCATCAGGAATCATCACACACACTGCCTTTTCTCTCTCTCAAACTCCCACTTGTTCACTCACTCCACTATGAACCTTTGTAGTGTTAGTATTACTTATGTTTTATTATTTTTGTACAAATCACACCCAATCACTCAAAACCTACTACTCACAGCATTTACACAGTTAGAATCACTCAAAATATGCGTCCATACGAGTGTTTCAGACATGCTTTTCAAGATATATAGAGGTCACTCACTGTACATCCACAGTAATGAATTCAAACTCTATTTATACAATTGTAGTGAGCAAAACCAGCATCTCCATGCGCGTCACCGCTCCTCATTAGCTTGGTAGTGTCCACATATTTAATTCAGCTTCTCATTAGTTGTTAGTATAGGTCTTCATCTTAACAAAGTCTCATCTAAGATGACAGGTTTACAAGCAGGTCAAGTGTCTCTATGCACCTGATTAGTGTAGTTATTTCCTTATTTTCTTCTTCTCTTATATCATTGTACTGAGTTTGAGCAAACTTTAAGCTTGAATCAGACTACTTTTAACAATCTTCCACCTCACATCATAACTGACTGAGGTGCATCTTCTTATCACTAATGTTATCATTGTATTGTTTGTCTTTCTTTATAACAGCAATAGTATATTACAATACACTACTTCACTACTTTACTACTAATATACAATAGTATATTAGTTTATATATTGTTATGTATCCATCACAGGTCTGTGCGAATCTGCAGCTTCACACCTTCCCAAGCTGGAGACATTTGCTTTTCCTTGGCTGAACAATGGCACAGCCTTAATATACCTTATGCATCTCTCTTTTTATTTGATATATTTTCGTGTGAATTATCTGGTTTCACGCATTCTACTCATTCTAGGCACGGTCGTCATGCCAACTATGTTTCATTGTTAATACCAGTTTACAGGTTGTTAACCTTCCTATTATCTCCTATTATCATGCTTTTCACTAGATAAGCTCTACTTTAATTTAAGTTAACCCTAATTTAACCTTTTGTTTATTCCACTTCATTCCACTTTCCATGCTTTAAAATATTACAACTCTTGTGTACTCTTTGTTTTCTTTTTAGCTTTTTAGCTTCCTTTTAGCTTCAGTATTTATTTCTGCTTGGAGGGTTACTTATAGTTTAGTCAATGCATTTTCCCTCCCACGTGGGACATTTAGGTTTTCGTTGGATTTCTCCATCTATATGCACTAATTTGTTCTTTTCTAACCACTGCTCGTCAGCAGTGAGTTTTGAAGCTTCATTACCCATTGTAATCCTTTTAATTTTAATACTTTACAACTACACAACTGCGGCACCTTCTCTGGTATGAGAATCGAGAGAGGTAGTTGACACGGCCTTCTACTTTCAAGCTATTCTTGAAAGCGGTGTCAACACGACCTGTTTCTCTCTCTTCACCAGTACTTGGGTGGCCAACAGCAAACAAAATAGTGGAATAGTTCAGCCTCCTTATTGTGCTGTAAAACCAACTTATTCCACCAACAAAAACAAAACAACAACAATACCTTTTCAACGCGCACTACGTCTTACGGACCAGGTTTATCTAAAATAGCTTCCAGCCCCTTCCAGGCGAGCGTTTACTTCTAGAAACCCTACTAAAATAGCTTCCAGCCCCTTTTTCAGGCGAGCGTTTACATTTAGAAATCCCCCTAAAATAGCTTCCAGCCCCTTTTTCAGGCGAGCGTTTACTTTTAGGAATGCCCCCTAAAATAGCTTCCAGCCCCTTTTTCAGGCGAGCGTTTACATTTAGGAATGCTACCAACCCCTCTGGGCGAGCCGGGCCTAGACGTTTTACGCGAGGTGTCTGAGTGTTAATATTCACCTGGTTGCTGCCGGTCTCTCAGGTCTACCTCATCGACCCCCACCGCCGTGGACCACTTATAAGAACGCTGGCCAGAACCCGAATTCACGTCTCTGGACTTTATCCTGTACCTGGACAGGAGCTGTCGACAGACTTCAGCGCGGGCTTCTCACGACGTCAGGGCTCGATGAGGCTTTCCTGTGGGGTCACACAAAAGTGCTGTGTCCCATCCGGCTCGAAGGACCAAGAAATGTCAGGAGTTTTCCTGAATTGCAACCCAGGTCGGAATAAAACGCTCAGACAGCAGGTTTTACGTGTACACGGGGAGACTCAGAGAGACTCTCTCCGCTGCAGTAAAAAGGAAGAGTCTTTATTCATACAGGAAGAGAGAAAATAGTACTGCAGGCTTCCTGTGTAACTTCCCCATTTACGAGTCTGCACAGAGTTGCAGAGTTTAAGCTGAATACTATAAAGAGCAGACACATTTAGATAATGAAACGTACTTTTAAGCATAACATAATAAAAATCCCAAAATCCTAAGAAATCTCTTAACACCTAGTGTCTTAGATTAGGGAGCCTTACCTAGATGTTCATGTCACTGCACAGCATGTTCAGCTTTGACTGTTCCTTAATTCAGACTCCTCATTTTGTGCACATGGGACAGCAGCGGTATCTTCATTCATGACTATATTTAGATCTGGTGACAAAGCTGCATCTTAGTGAAGACCTCATGGTAATATATGGCTGTGGTTTCTTCATATTAGACAGTTTTGCTGTTATACACAGATCGAATGAAAGGAAACATTTGGAGGTCAGCATCTTCAGGATGTGGCCAGCTCCATCAGAAATGTCCATATATTATTTTTTCATTAGATGAGTGAGAAGACCACTTCCTCTTGAGGACCACAGGTGTTTTGCTCTCATTAAGTTTACTTTTGCAGAGATTCATTTTAGACTGGTACATAAAATGAAGAGTGTCACCGTGTTATAGCACAGACATACAGCACAGCAATAGTAATTTTCGTTTACATTTAGGACAAAGTTACAGTTTTTGTCTGACTGTTTTGGTTAAATTCTGAGATCAGCTTTTCAAAGCACAACTGTTTTCAGGCCTCTTTATGTTTTGAAAGTGTGAAATGCACAGAGCTCCACTTCTATGTTGACCATGCTGTTTCAAAATCAGCATGTATAGATTTCTGTGTGTCACTTAAAGTTACTTTTTAAAATACAGGATAAGTATCTAATGAATTTGTAATGTGTTCTATGTTCATGTGATTGCAAAGCAAAGATTTAAACACATTTATATTTCACTGTCTAATTCATCAGCTGTAAACATAATATTTCATAATCAGGCAACCCTGCTGAGCTGCTGGTTCAAAGTACAGATCCATCCATTCTCTTCCACTTATCCTTTTCAGGGTTGCAGGGGGCTTGAGCCTATCCCAGCTGTCTGAGGGCAAGAGTCAGGGTACACCCTGGACAGGTCACCCGTCTGTCACAGTTCAAACACCATTTGCACTCACATTCACACCTATGGGCAAGTTACCTATTAATCTAAACCCACTAACTGCATGTCTTTGGACTGTGGGAGGAAGCCACAGTCCCCAGAGAGAACCCATGCAAACACAGGGAGAACATGCAAACTCCACACAGAAATAGCCTGGCCTGATGATGGAATTGAACTCAGGACCTTCTTGCTGTGAGACTGAATTGGAATAAAACAGATATCTGTTTTATTCCAATTCAATCGTCGCTCTAATCATAGAATTGCAAGGTGCAATTCTATGATTGGATGGATGTGGTGGCTCTCCTCACATTTAATGACAGAAGCCATTAACATGAGCAGCTGCAGCCAAAACAGCAGTGTATGATGTAAAAGCATTACATAGCACTAACAGCACTAAACAGTTCACTGCAAAACAGAAAGCGTAACTTTGAGCTGACTTTATTACCCAGCAGTCCATGTAATGTTCTTAGATTCACTGCACAGAATCTGTGGTTCAGCCAAAAGCAATCATTCAACAACAGAACACATGTAGGCATCAATTATTTATTTTTTTTAAGTTTAACTGCATTGATTTCATGCTGTTAGACAAAATTTTTACTTAATTACACAAACAATCAACATTATTAGGGTTACTATACTACTGTCATTTAGTCTATGTATCAGTTCCCAGTCAATGGGAGAAAAATTCATCCAGTTCTGTCTTATCCTGTAGGTATAATATGGACATGAAACTTTGACAATCCCATAAAGTAGAGTGAATGTTTTACATGTTAAGTTCAATTCAATTCAATTCAATTTTATTTATATAGCGCCAAATCACAACAAAAGTCACCTCAAGGCGCTTTATATTGTACAGGTGTCATGCATATAATGTTACATACTAAATTGATACTTACTACAAAAACATGATTACAAGTTCCACTAAAAACCACACAAAAACACCAACATAACCACAAACCACCACCAGTGAGCATGCTAAATAATTACACAGGTTAATTTTCCTCTATGTGTAACAGACCTAAAGAACAGAGAAACCAAGTGGCCGGCGTAGTGTACAGAAACATCTGTCCCGAGTATGGCCTGAGGTCAAAATGAGATTACTGTTTATTTTTTAATAATGTAGTAAAAAAGACACAAAAAAGACCAAAAAAATAACAGTTTCACTCATTAAAATTAAAATTAACTTTCTTTTGTTTGGAGTGGCACTGGGTTCATTTGTACTGGGTCATGGGGTGATCATTCCAGTAAGGCAGCTTGGACAGTTTCTTTTCAGTGGCTGCTTCTATTGGCCAGCCCCAGGCCTTAAAGAAGCCAGTCAGGTTCATCTTCACAGTCTGGGAGAAAGTTTCAGCATACAGGTTCATCTTTGTGTTGTTGTCATCAGGGATGTCACTCATACGGTGGTACGCAGCAAACACCTTCTTAAAGGCATCCCAGCCAAACTTTTCCTGGAGCTACAGAGAAGGTAGATATGACAACAAGCCAAACTACTTTTATACAAAATGTTTGTTGTTTGTTTGTTGTTGTTTAAGGTGCATGTCTACCCTCTGCTATGTAATTTTCTCCTGTACTGACATATTGGCATATAATGTGATTTGAGTATGTGGCTACAATGCAGATTAAATCTAAGTGATTTGTTGTTCACTTGCTAGATTTAAAGTGTGACTGGATCAAATGGAGTTAGAGGCTTTCAGTCTTATTCATATCATATATCTTCTTCACTGTGGACCAAGCAAATTTTCTCTATAACTCTCTCACCTGCAGATATGTTTCCAGGGCAACCCACATACTCCAGTCACTGAGTTTCCTTCCTCCCTTGATGTGTTTCTCTACTCGACTCTTTCACTTTGCTAAAGGCAAACCATCATGAGCCTGCACTGAACAACAATTGGAAAAAGTTCTTGTGTTTTATGATCATGTCTGATAAAGTAAATAACAGATTTTCAATCTCAAGACCAATTGATTTGCTCTACCTGTGCTCTGTTGAGACCCAGCACCTCTTCATTCACATACACTGACCACAGGTTGCATGTACACTCTGTGGTGTGTGGTCGAAACTCCCAGCAGCTTCTCTGTTGGTTGTGTCCCAGCTCATGGATGGGACCCCATAGTTCTTTACCTTTTTTAACACCAACTAATTCAGCAGCTGAGGCATGGTGTGCCATGATAGGATAACCTGAATGCATCCACCCTTAACCAAAGAATATAGAAACAATGGGATACTAGTACTTTTTTAAGATTACAAGGCTTTGTGAGAGAACAGTGCAACATATGAAATATTACCATTCATCATTCTAACAGTGTATATATGACAGAAACATTCAGTTCCCGTTTAAGTTAGGATGGAAACTACAAATTGTTGTGATTTATAAATGTAAATGGTTGTCTGTATATGTGTCAGGGACAGGCTTCATGTCCTTGAGACTCTCCATAAGCAAAGCAAATAAGAAACAGGTACATACAACTTTCAGCTGCTCCCTTTCTTACAAGGGGTCACCACAGCAGGAGACACTGGGCAGGTGTATAAAACATGAAGCAAAGTCCACTTACCAGCAGAAATCTGCACATCTGTCACAAAGCGCTCCTTGCGGGGAAATTTGTGTGGTTTGGCAGCCAGATCTGCAATGGCCCTCATGATTTCATCCCAGAGAGCGGCCACCTTGTCGAGGCGCTCCAGACCCCGGATTACATCTGATGGTACAGTGAGGACGATGTTTTCAAACTCCAGCTCTGCCCAGGGTGAAGGAGCTGTGCGCAGCGTTAACCACTCAGCTGCAGTTGTTACACCTGAAAAGAACAAAAGGGGAACAGACCCATAAAATGCCTTGGATTATTAAACTTTCTAAACTGCTTTAGAAGAGGGGTAAAGCTGTTAAAAGGTTCTTTGTTTAGCTTTCTTTACTTGTTGAGCTTAAGTCATCTGTATTGTCCAATGAAAACACTGTATCTCCATCAGAATGAAAGTGATCCAAGTCAATAAGAATAAGACTCATCAGATATCTCCCATTAACTCCACTGACACAATGTACACAGCATCATTATAAACCACAGACTCACCAGACTTGTAATATGGAGCAGTTACAGCTTTCTTGACTACGATCTCCAACCCCTTCACTTGTGTGTTGGGTGGTGCCACCAAATAGATGAGTCCCCCCCACAGGCTGCACACATGCATCATCTCTGAAGTAACAGGAAATCGCTCACAAACACGTGGTGCTCTCTTCAGCTCATCCTTGTCATGTAGCTCATCAGTTTGACAGCCTATCTGAATCTGTAGATGAAATGGAAAATTGTGTCATTGCCTAACGCTTTTTAGCTACACGTTATAACATAAATAAAAGGATGACAGGCTGAAAAATTAAATTTTCAATTCAATTCAAGTCAATTTTATTTGTATAGTGCCAAATCACAACAACAGTTGCCTCATGTGCTTTCAATCAGTCAAATTACCCCTTACGAGCAGCGCATGGCAACAATGGGAAGGAAGAACTCCCTTTTAACAGGAAGAAACCTCTGGTAGAACCAAGCTCAGGGAGGGGCAGCCAACTATCACAAATAGTGGGGGCGAGGGAAAGGAAAGGGACGCCTCAGTAGGATGAACTTGCCCCTAAAGCTCACTGGAGGTGAGTTATGGTTTCTTATGCTTTCTATCAAAGACCAGACAACATGCAGCATTATCAGAGGGACAAAGAACTCAAAATAATCTGATTTTGTTTGCAGTACCTTCCAGTTTTTGTTGATAATCTCAGCTGGTATGACCACGATGGTCTTCATTCCAGGACACAGGTAGAGACCTGTACTGATCCACTCTTTCTCACCTGGCACACACAAAATTTAAAAGAAAATGATATCAGGCAAAATTATCTCTAATTTGAACTAATTTGCTGAATTTTTTTAATTCACTATTGTTGCTAATAAGAAAAATTGTACAGAAAATAATTATAAGGTAGCTAAACCAGTATGAAAAGCTGCCATTGAGATGTGGAGTACAAAGTTTGTACACAAACTATAACGAGGCTTTAAGAGAGCACCAAACTGTAGTGCCTCCGTCAGGCCAATAACAAACTGAAGAAACACCTGTGAGTCAAGGTTTAGGGCACAATAACAAAAAGCCAAGAGGGGCTGCCCAAACCACTTCAGCCAGCTCCTTTCAAGTTGAAGGAGTAGTGGCTCTACTTACTTTCTTCTGCTCTTCCAGGGCCAGGTCACAAAAGCTGCAGCCTAAGCAGAGAAACCCTGACCTCTCTCTCCCCAGCCACCTCTGCCATCTTATCTGGGGGAACGGCAAGGCATTCCCAGGCCAGGGCTTGGACTACACCTGGGGAGTTGCCCAGGAGGAATCCTAGTCAGATGCCTGAACCACTTCAGCATGGCTCCTTTCAATGTGAAGGAGTAGTGCTTCTACTCTGAGTGGGGACCCCATCCTATTTCAGCCGAGCACCATGGCCTCTGAATTGAAGTTGCTAATTCTCAAATCTGCTGATTCCCACTCAACTGCGAACTATGTAAGCTGGAGGCCAAAACCTAATGAGGTCAAAAGAACCAGATCATCTGCAGAAATCAGACATCAGATTCTGAGGTCACTAAAGTGGCAATAGGAGCCTATTGCCACTTTGCAGTGCATAGGAAGTCTGTGCCTAAAAATTCTGAACAGGATCGATAACAAAAAGAAGCCCTGGCAGAGTCCATCACACAGCGAGAATGATTTCCGTTAATTGCTGACATTGCAGACGAAGCTTTTCCTGTTTTCTCGGTTTATGTTTCCTTTCTTAAATTCTGTCATCTTGTCCTATGTTTTTTTGTCATTTCATTATTTTAGATGCGCATCACTTTGGTCAACAGCCATTCTTTTAAATGTACTTTAGAAATAAATTTGACAACAAAGAGAGCATAGAAAAAATATTCTTAAGAAGCTGCAATCTTTCAACATACTGATGCAGAAAAATGCTAGTGATTGACTCAATCACTTAGTTGTGGTGAGTGCAGTGTACCTTGCTGTCATCTACTGTGGGAGCAACATCAGGACTAATGACAGCATTTTATAGCCATTTTAAAGCTACTTGTTTTATCATTATTATTATTAGTAGTAGTAGTAATAATAGTAATAGCTCATTGTGAATGATACAAAATTTTTCTTTGAAAGAACATTAAAGTTTGTAGTCACTGACAACTGCAATTGCAAAATCTGCAGTTCGCTGATTTTATGGTTTTCAAGTAAGTTGATATATTCATGTTATGTCAACAAAAATGAGCTCTGACCTGCTGTGTTAACATTGATCTTGATCTTATGGTTACAGACAACAGGCATTGCTGGATTATCCTTGATGAGGTAGGGAAGGAGAGCATCAGGATTTGGGCAAAACTTATATACAGCTGATCCCACACTGAGGAGTAGGTGGTCTTTTGGAGTCGTTACAGGACAGCTGTCGCTCACCTTGAAAGAAAATTTCAGTGGATGTTGATCTAACACGTCTTAGTGGTTGATAGCTGTAGTGTAATCCATGAGATACTGCATGATCTTCCACTCACCTGCGGCAGGCCTGACCTCTTTAACATGTCAGTGAGAGCAGCCAACACTTGTCTGTAGTGGAAGCAGTCATGGGCTTTCATCTGCAAGTAGACATTGCAGTCGCTGCCCAGCTTTTTCAAACATCCCTCTTCATGCTTGTTTAGTTTTCCACCTGTAGTCACATGGGCAGCAAAGCGGTATAGAAGGTGGCGGAAATGGGAAGTATCGTTACTAGCCTCGCTGGGAACAGGGGCTTTGTATGATCCTGCGCTGATTGTTGCTTCTAACAGGCTCAGTCCCATTTGGGTGAGGATCTTGTTTCCTGAAAGACATTAAATGATTCCTTATCGATTCTCATTGGCTCCGTCTTAAGAGTCACCACCATTACTAAGTAGCATCTCAAAGCATGTTATGTGGTCAAATGTTGTGCGTGTTTGTATAAGTATTTCCTCTAATTTACTGTGATCAGTGTTGGTTTTGTTACTCAAAAAAAGTAATGTGCTATGCATATTACATAGAACACTTTTCTTAAAAGTATATTACTTGCAGTATATTACTTAATTAGACATGAGACGTGAAAAGGTAGAAACAGTGGCTGCAGACACAAACTAACAACTCAAAGAAATTGACCTGGGAACCGGTTCTTGGAGAGAACAAGTTCTCGATCCCCATCCCTCGTCATCGATGGATTAGTGTTTGTCTGTTACAGCACTGCATGTATACAAGAAGTTTTAAAATATTGCTGTGGTTGATAAGACGAGAACAGACGATGAAGTGCATTAATGTATAATTAGGTGGACAATAAGCACAATGAAAGTATTTCTGTTCTATACTGTGAAACCCTGGAAGGTAAAACTTCATACCTGAGAATTCTGTTAGTACATTTTGCCCAGGATGTGTATTTGCCCAGTACCAGGCATGTCCTCCAATCAGCAGGCCTCCTCCCTCTGCCACAAAGTTTTGGATTTCCTCCAAATGCTCAGTGATATACGCTGTACACACAAACACGCTGAGGTCTTTCCTGAAGTTTGTCTTCTCACACTTCAGCCCTGACGTGCTGAGAATTTTGAGTGCAGGATCCACCATGACACCAACAACCCCTCTGCGCCCTTCATCCAACCAGTGAATTGCGTTTCTCCAAAATGGAGCCATGCTCTAAAATGAAAGGAAAGCAGCAACAAAGGCTGTCATGTGTATGTGTGATATACAAACGACAAGTCCAATCAGCCTACAGTTCATTTTTTCACTTTTTTCCACTCTGAGGTTTATTACATAACCTCATTAAAGTAAGTGATTTCTGGAATTTGAAAGTTGTTTTGCCAGTACTCCATCACACTTAAACCCTCCACCACACTGATTGTGATTGTGACAGACTGATGGTGGAAACAAATGTAGTGTGACAAAAATGCATTTGTAAATCTACAACATGAGTAAATTCTTATGTGTTGATTTTGGCTTAGAAGGACTTACATTTTAAGACTTATATTTCAGAGCAACTATACCTCAAATTTCAGATATCCTTCATGTGTAGCCACAATGACCCGTCCTCGCCCATAGTAGGCTCCTGCCAGGAATGATCGTCCATCTTCTGTAGTGCCAATGGGAAAGGCTAGCGGACTGTGGACTAGAACCTCAGAACTTACATAATCAGACGGGAGGTTGAAGTCTGAAACCCCCTGGAGTAAGAACTCCAAGTCATCCTTGAAATCCCTGCCTGTCCTGTATTTAAAGGTTCAAAGAGGAACAGGAAAGAGGCTGAGAATTATAGATACAATATATCAAAGTGAAATCAGAGTCTTTTTACTAAAAATCTGTTGTTGTTGTTGTTGTTGTTGTTGTTGTTTTGTTTTTTACCTTATTTGTCATTATGAAATGGAAGTGTAAAATGTTTAATCTGTGAAATCAATATCCTCAAAAAATATATTAATGTTGTAAAATAACAATTCAATTGAATTTAGCTCTAAATTGATTCTACATTTGATCAGTAACTGACAAATAAATAACACTTGCCAAAGTTAAACAAAAAAAAGCTGTTGTCACGGTTCTGGGTCCGTCTGACCCAGTATTTTGAGTTTATTATGTTTTGGTTTATTTTTTGAATGATGGATTGTTTTCTTATTCTCTTGTTGTGCCGGTGGTGGCGATGATGATGATGATGATGATGATGATGATTATTAGTTTCATGTTTCTGTTTCTTCGTGTTTTAGGAATTGTGGTAATGTATTGTTTGAGTTCCATGTGTTATATTCTGCCTCTGTGGCCGACCTCCGGGTTGACCCCCTGAACTGTTCATGGACTCTTGTTGAGCTCTAGTTTCGTTTTGTTTTTGATTTGTTTTCCTGTGTTCTTGAACTGTTGTCGTGTTTTTACTCTTTCAAGGATTTTTGATATGAAAGGAAGGTTGGAGATTGGCC
>CAKLIZ010001832.1:11403-29133 GCA_922035795.1 Oreochromis mossambicus | reverse complement strand
CATGGCTCTCATACACATGAACATTCACAGTGTTCATCAAAGTGAAAACCCGGGGGAATGAATTGTACATTCAGATACAGAGTAGGTGTCCTCCTATAGTATACTACTTGGATTATTTTTGTTAAAAGGTCAGAGAGATAAGATGGAGCTAATCCATTCAGCGATTTAAAGACAATCAACAAAATCTAGAAGTCGATTCTATGACGTACTGGTAACCAGTGTAAAAAGCTGGAAAAAGCTGGTTTTAATAACAGAATTTATTTGTTTCTCAAATGAGAAAGAGCTATCAAGAAATACTCCTAAATCTTTAGCAAACAGAGTCCTGAACTTTTCCAGTGGGCCAAGGTCAACATTATCCGATAATGCTAACTCTTTTCCCTTGCGTTAAAACAATGTGAGAAGCTAAAGCTAACACTATTTTCCCTTGCTTCATAACAATGTGAGCAGCTAATGCTAAGTAGTCCGCCATTAGCACCTATGTCTAATATAAGGTGAATATGCATTAGAACCTAATGCTCATATCGTTTTCCTTTGCTTTATAACAATTTGAACAATTAATGCTAAGTAGGTTGTCATTATTAGCTAATGCTAATTTGATGTTAGCATTATCCGATAATGGTAACCCTGTTTTCCCTTACTAACAATGAGAGTAGTTGCTGTTTTCCCTTGGGTTACAACGATCAGAGATGGTTGACATTAACGGCTATTTCTAATTAGGGCTGTATAATTATTAGCAGCTAATGATAATTCCGTTTTCCCTTTCCTTATAACAATGTGAGCAGCTAGTGCTAGGCTAGGTAGGATGATGTTAGCAGCTAATGCTATTTTGATGTGAATTAGCATTATGCGCTAATGCTAACACTCTTTTCCCTTGGGTTATAACAATGAGAACAGCTAATCCTAACACTGTTTTCCCCTGCATTATAACAATATGAGCAGCTAATGCTAAGTAGGCCGCAATTAGCACCTACATCTAATTTAAGGCGAATACGCATTAGAACTTAATGCTCATATCGTTTTCCTTTGCTTTATAACAATGTGAGAAGCTAATGCTAAGTAGGCTACCGTTATTAGCTAATGCCAATTTGAGGTGAATAAGCATTAGTAGCTAATGCTAATACTATATTTTCTTGCTTTATAGCAATGTGAGAAGTTAATACTAAATAGGCTGCCATTATCAGCCATTATTAACTAATGCTAATTTGATGTGAATTAGCATTATCGGTTAATGCCAACTCTTTCCCCTTGCATTATAACGATGTGAGGAGTTAATTAGAATTAGCCCCTACTTAGCCTACTTAGCATTAAGGGTGAATAATTATTAGCAGCTAATGCTTATACCGTTTTCCCTTTCCTAGGTAGGCTGATGTTAGCAGCTAATGCTAATTTGATGTGAATTAGCGTTATATTAATGAGGAGTTAATGCTAAATAGACTGCCATTAGTGGCTAAAGCTAATATTTAAATGAATAGGCATTGGCAGCTAATGCTAATACCATATTTTCTTGCTTTATAACAATGTGAGCAGTTAATGCTAAGTAGGTTGCCATTATCAGCTAAAGCTAATTTGAGATGAATTAGCAGTATCTGCTAATGGTAACAATGTTTTTTTTTTTTTTACTTTTACAATGTGAGTAGCTAATGCTAACACCATTTCCTATTGCTTTATAACAATGTGAACAGCTAATGCTAACACTCTTTTCCGTTGCGTTATAACAATGTGAGCAGCTAATGCTAAGTAGGTTGCCGTTATTAGCTAATGCTAATTTTGGGTGAATTAACATTATCTGCTATTGCAAACACTGTTTACCCTTGCTTTTTAGCAATGTGAGTAGCTAATGCTAATACTCTTTTCCCCTGCGATGCGTAGAGTTAATGCTAAGTAGGACGCCATTAGTGGCTAATTCTAATTTTAGGTGAATAAGCATTAGCACCAAATGCTCATATCGTTTTCCTTTGCTTTATAACAATGTAAGCAGTTAAATAGTCTGACATTGGTAGCTAATACTAATTTTTAACATAATTTTAGCTTTATAACAACTAATTTGATGTGAGTTAGCATTATTGGATAATGCTAACAATTTTTTCTGTTTTTAACAATGATAGTGGCTAATGCTAATACTCTTTTCCCTTGGGTTACAACGATGTGAGGAGTTTATGCTAAGTAGGCTGCCATTAGCAGCTAATGCTAATACCGTTTTCGATTGCTTTCTACAACTTGAGCAGCTAATGCTAAGTAGGCCACTATGCTCTGCTCAGGATTTGTGTGACCATGATGCACTGACAAACTCTACATTCACAGCTGAATCGTCAATAAATGTGTTCTCAAGTACATATTTTTTGTTATTGTTGTCAAACAACAGAATGATTAGCAGATTAGCAGAGTTTCCAGTATTTAAGCTTCCATTTCCAAATGTTAGCTGCTCCGTTCTGCCTTTGTCACACACACAGACTGAAATGATTCACAGCCTTGTTTCATCCTTCTGTCAGTGTCACTGACTGTGACTGTGGACATACAGCATGGGAAACATACACATGGCTGACAGTTTATTAGTACACAGTTGCCATTATCTCAGGTACAGTACACCTGTGACCTAATAAAGTGTATCTAAAGTTACAAAATGTTGTCTTTGTCCAAATATCTATGGACCTAACTGTAGGTCTACTTTTAATGAAACTCTGAACATGACTTATCAGTTATCATTAATGTTCTAGCAAACAGACTCCTTGCCCAGATAGCAAGACGACATTGAATCTATGTTGATTTTTCATCCGAACCGTCGTATATGGTCGGGGTTGAAATGCCAATGTTGTAACAACATTGAAATACTGTGGTAAACCGACGGTCTTACTATAGAGACGTTGTAACGATGTTGATTCACCGTTGTTTTTTTGTCATTGATATTTGATCTATTTATAGTCGACCAGGTGACAACAACAACGTCGAGAAAACATCTATTTATAGTTGACGATCATTCGGCTCCGGTCACCATCAAAAACCATCGATTTGTAGTTGAGCATTAAATTGCATTGCAACTGATCAGGTATAAAGTACCAGAGAAAGTAGATTTATTGTTCATTTGTTATCAATGACTTGGTCTAGTTCACCAGCTTTAAAAAATCGTGTCTACGTGCAATTTATGTATAGTTGACCGGGAAATTAAAGCAGCGATCACTTGGACTATTCCGCAGCACCCCTCTCACATTGGTACATCCCCCCAGGTATTCATTGTCTTCTACAGTAGAGTGGGACATTTGATTTACTCTCAGCGGAATTGACCGG
Organism: Oreochromis mossambicus; assembly: GCA_922035795.1. Lineage (NCBI taxonomy): Eukaryota > Metazoa > Chordata > Actinopteri > Cichliformes > Cichlidae > Oreochromis > Oreochromis mossambicus. The sequence goes on along the minus strand of CAKLIZ010001832.1, from coordinate 25,851 downwards.
AGAAGGCATCAGTTCATGCACTGCACTGGCCTGCACCACGATTAGTATAAGGTAAGAATGAATGATTTTTTTTTCCTACTCGTTATTTCCATGTTTGCATTTGAATAACAGTAAAAAACTCGTTAATGTTGTACATTAACGAGTTTTTTTACTGTTATTTACATTGCTCCCACAAAATGTGGGAGCCCGATATTGTGTCTACTTCTTACAATCCGGCAACAAATAAATTGCACTGCGAACAAAGTATATCAACAAAGAAAACATTTTTGTTTCATAATTTCTTCGTTATATTCCCTTACAAAGCTAGCTTTAACGCTTCGAGGTTTCCTTTGTTCTTGCCGTCGCCTCGGCGCTTGACCCAGACTTTCGCTCTGTAGTTGCTTAGTACTACAAAAAATTCTAAATCTGTGATATATGATTGATAAACGTAAAGTTAACTGTATAAACGTGTTCAATGACTTTGTTACTTTTGATGATTGGAGAGCACTCGCTTCAATTCGCACACGAAAACTTTAGACTCAGTTTGAATGCTCACGCTGCATGCCCACGTGACTTTACGTTGCACGCGTACATGACTTTCCGTTTGTGCCTTGAATAATGAATAAGGGTACGTCCACACGTACCAGCGTATTTTTGAAACCGCTGATTTTTCTATGCGTTTGCACCTTTTGTCCACACGTAATGTATGTCTGGCCGTACATTGTGTTTGTATTTCCAGGCACATTTCACGAAGCAGAACGCAGTCTTCAGAGATATCCACGTGAACGCTGTGATACGTCTGACCTTCAGTCCGAAGAAGAAACCCAGACCAGTCTTAAAAGAAAGCACAAGTAAAACCTTTTTATTCACAAACATATCTTTGATTGTTAAGAATTTATGATCTTGTCTTTTATACATATCTGTGGTGCTTGCATACTGCAATATCACCACATAATATAGTCCAAAAAGTGGAAGTTTGTAAACTTTTTAAAAATGCAAAGCAGTGTACACTTGTGCACTTCAAAAATTCATTGTATACTGTACCTTCTTGCACATCTCTGTTTCCTGTGTGTGTTGTTAGAAATCAAACTGACTTTAGGAAACAATATGCCAAAAGCATATTTACAATTACTTAAGACCGTTTTTAATTTCTTTTCTTTAGACCAAATCCCCTGTACACATATACGGACTCAGAGGATGAGCAGCCTACAAAAAACTGTTTCCCCAGGCCCCTCGAGTGAAAATACCAGGTAATAAAATACTGTCTAGTGTCTGTGTACATATCTGTGTCTGACACGAGGAAACTTTTTTGACAAGTTGTCTGTATTCTTAAATACTTAAAAAATTATCTTTTTCTAAACAACCCTCATCACTCCGCAGTCTGCCCCCCAGCCCACTGATAGCAACCATCATAATGCCCCACCCAGCTTCCGGCACCTTTCGCCACTCCGGCACAAACCGACACAGCTTTGCGATCTCGCCAGCATGCAGAGTCTGATGTCTTCCCTATAGATGGTATGCTTTTAAAAAAGCTTTAAAGCTGCATCACAATGTCATTGTACTCTTATCTAAAAAAAACCCCCCAGTTTATACTCCTGAATGTCATCTTGTTGTGATTTTTTTTTTTTTCTGTAGATTCCAGAGACTCGGTGAGGCCACTATTACAAGGCAAGTTTGAAAATCTTGGAATTTCACAGTTTACATGGTATAACAAATATATGTGACAGGCAAAAACTAGTAAACACTTTTAGCAGTTACAAGAACTAACAAATGAATATCCAACAAAAGGGAATAGAAATACATTGTACTGCCAATACTTTGGTTTATTCTTTGTATGACTTGAAAATCAGGCTTTAGGGAAAACTAAATGACATGTTTCTATCATCAATTACATGAAGTAAACACACAAGCACTTGCATACACATTTAAGACATGAGACACGCTAATTCCATCTCATAAAATGTGTCTATAGGTGAGACGCTTTGCGTTGATTGGTGCTGCTGGACCACACTGGAGGTGCGAGTCCGCCGTGTAATGGTTTATGCCATTACAAAGGAGCTGGCCTCTGTACTCAACTGGGCAGGGGGAAAAAAACCAAGGACCAGACAAAGCAAAAAAGGGCATTTAAAGAGACAGCACTGTGCAGATGCATATTTGGTAAGTTTTAACATTTATTGTAGTTTTATGAGCCTAAAGTGAACAATAAAGGGATCAATTGATGTGCTGGGTGCGTTTCACATTTCCTATGTCTGGTTTTTGCTATATTACTTTGTCTTTCTTAATAACAAGACTTTCATGTCCGGTTAATCTGGAGATGGAGTCTTTGGTCTTCGGCTTGTTTTGTCCTCGGGTTGTACACTTTGTACAGCCCGAGGACCCCATGTTTTCTTTTTTTTTTTTTAAGGATACACGGCACACCATGCTAAGACATATCACACTTTCAGCTTATAGCTCTTTGGGAATCAAATGCGGCAGTTTGCTGATTTCCGCCTGGTGACTTTCATGTTTATCAGCCTAGGAGTTTACATACTTTCTCCCTGCTAAAGACAATTAACAAGAGCTTATTCATGTGCTCTAATTCCCTTTTTTTTGTCTTTGTTTTTTTTGTGTGTGTCTATTTTTGTCCTAGATGGCCTGGCGCAGCAGGTAAGGGCGAACTCTGTCTGAGTTGGTCTTTGCTCAAGCAGTCCAGGAATGGCTCAGATATACTCCAGATCGTACGGGTGGCGCGCAGGACGCACATCATCCATCCCCATCCCGGAGTAAATAATAAAAAGTGACGTGAAACATAGAAATGTAAATAGGAAACTTTGTCTTTTAATAAAGTATTTTGCAAATGATACATGTCTATTGACCTTTTTTGTTTTTTTGTTTTTTTTTCAATAAAAAGCAACTGTGCGAAAGAGGTGGAAAATAAATACCATAGCTCAACAGTGTTTCAATATCAGAATCTGACATTGTTTCAATGTCAACAGTGTTAGAAAATATAACGTCGAATCAATGTCAGGTTTCAACATTGATTCAACATCAAAACCTGACGTTGTTTCAACGTTAAAAATGGGTGCAAGAGTGACGTTGGGTCAACGTCACACTTCAACGTTGCTTCAATGACGTCGCCTGATATTGACTCAACATTGTTTCAATGTTTCCTTGCTATCTGGGTGGAGACCCCCTACATAAATATCCATGTACTATCCAGCTAGACTAGTGTGTCTGTCCCTGAAAATATTCCTGCATGTGTGATCGTTAATGTCTCATCTGCAGGAAACAAACAGGAAGTGAGTGAAGGACACAGGAAATGTTTCCAGCTCTTCCTCCTCTATCAGACATTCTCTCCATACCTGAGAGTGTCCAGTCTCCAGCCTGGATCCTTCAGTCCAGCCGACAGCAGCTTCATTCCTGAGTCACCTGGATGATTGTAGCTCAGGTCCAGCTCTCTCAGATGGGAGGGGTTGGAGCTCAGAGCTGAGGCCAGAGAAGTACAGCCTTCCTCTGTGATCAGACAGCCTGACAGACTGCAGACACACAAAACAACAATCTATCTGTCAACAATCGTTTTCTCTTTGTCACAATAACATCTATCCATTTACATCCATTCAATGTAACTTTATTTATAAGTGACAATTCCCAACAGACAACAACAGTCATCTGAAGCTGTTCTGATATCGAAAGTTATTTTAAGTTAGACTGTTTTCTTGGATTTGCTAAATGTTTAAATATGCAATTGTAACTCTCTGGTGCCACCTTAAAACCTGTAGTCGGTAGTAGGACATGATGTCGTCAGTAAACAGGAAGTAAGTCTGTGAATTAAGGAGAAGGCATGTGCAGCATGGTGGCCTTAGCCAGACAAATCCAGTGGCATCCACATACATCCTTTGCCTTTGGTAGCATTGTGGTTTCACCTTTCCCTGTGTCAATAAACCTGTGAACCGGGAATCGTGTCGTCAGAGTCTTGATGTGGGGAAGGAGTTTAGCTGACTGCCCAACCATAGCAAAGGCAGTACAGTGAAACCACACTTCCTAGCAGGCAAGATAACGTGGAAACGCCGACAGATGGTAGGGAGACCATCATCACAATCAACTAATGAACAATTAGCACATCTAAGCAGAGATTCGCTAAGAAATTGTTTAGTCCAAGTCAGAAGAAACAACCATGTCAAAAACGCACTCGCACGCTCCTTCTGTTCACTCCTGTGCATCATCAACTGGGTCTGCTGCAGCCAAGGCACGAGCACGTGCAGAAGCAGCAAAGGCTCGTCTTTCTTATGCTGAGGAGGAAATAAACCTAAAACTAGAAAAGGCTAAATTGGAAGCCTCAATGCAAATGCTAGAATATAAGAAAGAAACTGCTGCAGCCATTGCGGAGGCAGAAGTGCTAGAAGCTGCAGCTGATATCAATAGCGAAAGACGTAGTTGTGACCTTGTACTATATTCCGACCCTCTAGAAACTACTCAACGGACACAACAGTATGTTGTGGACCAAGGCAAAGTATCAGAGACAGAGCATCAGCGGCATGAAAGTGTTACGCCAATAAAATCAGAGCCATTCCCCAGCTCACATGGAGTTCAGATCTGTAAGGAAGAAGATGTTCACGAGCCACGACAAGTAAGATTTGAACACAGTTCTGCTACTCCAACCCGGAATCTCGGATCTCAAAATGACTATAGTGGTGCATTTTCCTCAGCCTATCCCATTTCTCCTAACGCCAGCTATAACAGCCCCAACCCAAATGATTTTGTGAGATATCTTGCACGCCGTGAACTTGTGTCTACAGGCTTACTTCAATTTAATGACAAGCCACAGAATTACAGAGCCTGGAAACGCTCATTTCTATCTGCAACCAGTGGCTTAGATTTGACTGCGAGTGAAGAGATGGATCTTCTTTTAAAGTGGCTTGGCAAGGAGTCAAAAGAACACGCAGAGCAGATCAGAGCAATTCATGTCAATCATCCAGGAGCTGGGCTGGATATGATATGGGAAAGACTCGATAGAACCTACGGCTCAACAGAGGCAATAGAGGATTCTCTCTTCAAGCGCATTGACACATTTCCAAAGGTAGGAAATCGAGACTATGCTAAGTTAACAAAGTTGAGTGATCTTCTGATGGAACTTCTTTCGGCTAAGGATGAAGGAGACCTACCTGGACTTTCATTCCTTGACACAGCAAGAGGTGTCAACCCAATCGTGCAGAAGCTCCCCTTTCGTCTGCAAGAAAAGTGGGCTTCAGCTGGCGCATCGTACAAACGGCGAGAGCATGTGCCGTATCCGCCCTTTACCTTTTTTGTAGAGTTTGTTAGCCAGGAGGCTAGCATTGCCAACGATCCAAGCTTCAACTTCATCACTCAGACAGACATCAGCCCCAGGACTGAAAAGTTAGCGTGGCAGCCAAACAAGCATAGAGGAATCTCAGTCTGTAAAACAGACGTATCCTCTAGAGCTAGTTCTAATTCTAGTAAGTTCTCATCAAAGCTTGATGATTGTGATAACGTATGCCCCATTCATGGGAAACCACACCCATTACGCAAATGTCGTGCATTCAGAGAAAAACCGATTGAAGAGCGCAAGATGTTCTTGAAGGAGCACAATTTGTGTTTCAAATGCTGTTCAGCAGCATCGCACCTTGCTAGGGATTGCAAGGTCAAAGTGCAGTGTTCTGAGTGCAAAAGTGAAAGGCACAACACAGCTCTACATCCAGGGCCTGCACCTTGGATAGAAGTGAAGGACCCTGCTCCAGACCATGGCGGGGAGGAAGTTGAAACTTTGCCTCAATTGGACATCACAGCCAAATGCACAAAGGTTTGCGGGGGAGATCTGATGGACCGATCCTGTTCCAAAATATGCCTCGTGAAGGTATATCCAGCTGGGAACAGAGAAAAAGCAGTGAAGCTGTATGCAATTTTGGATGAGCAAAGTAACAGGTCGTTAGTTCGCTCACAGTTTTTTGAAGTGTTTGGTGACAAAAGCCCAAGTGCGCCATACATACTGAGAACATGTGCAGGAGTAAAAGAATCATCAGGTAGGAGGGCAAGTGGCTATGAGCTGGAATCTCTTGATGGGACTGTCCGCATTCCATTACCCAGTCTCACAGAATGCAATGAAATTCCCAACAACAGGGATGAGATTCCAACCCCTGATGTCGCTCTTCATCATGCACATTTAAAGTCACTGGCACACCTCATCCCAGATCTGGACCCAAATGCCCAGATCATGCTTCTCTTAGGGCGGGACGTTATCAGAGTACATAAAGTCCGCAAACAGGTGAATGGTTCACACAACCAGCCCTATGCTCAGAAGTTAGATCTGGGGTGGGTTGTTGTGGGCAACGTGTGTCTCGGCAGTGTCCATAGGCCATCAGCAATCAGCTCCTTCTATACAAATACCACAGAGCTGCGAAGGCCATCTATCTTTAACCCATGCCCTAATGTGTTTTGTGTTAAAGAAAGGTACAGCGCCATCCAGGTTGCAGACCATCTTCCAACATGTTCTGAACAAGAGTCCACCTGCGATGTTGACCATCTTGGATGCAATGTGTTCAAGAGGACCAAAGAGGATAACCAAGTTGCTCCTTCGATTCAGGACGCTTCATTCATGAAAATAATGAACGATGGACTACAGAAAGACACAAATAACAGCTGGGTAGCCCCTTTACCCTTCAAGAGCCCACGTCAGCAGCTTCCTAACAACAGGCCTCAGGCACTGAAGCGTCTCAAGTCTCTCATTCACAACTTTGAGAGGAAGCCTGAAATGAGGGAACACTTCCTTAGCTTCATGGAACAGATGTTCAAAAATGGTCATGCAGAGTTGGCTCCTCCGTTGGGTGAGGAGGAAGAGCGATGGTATTTACCAACATTCGGTGTGTACCATCCCAAGAAACCAAAGAAGATCAGAATAGTTTTTGACTCCAGTGCTCGATTCAATGGTGTGTCACTCAACGATGTGCTGTTGACGGGGCCTGACCTGAACAACACACTGCTGGGTGTATTGATTCGCTTTAGAAAGGAAGCTGTTGCATTCTCAGCAGACATAGAACAAATGTTCTACTCTTTCTTGGTCAGAGAAGAGGACAGAAACTTCTTGAGGTTTCTATGGTTCCGTGATAACGACCTCTCCAAAGATATCGTGGACTACCGCATGACAGTCCACGTGTTCGGGAATAGCCCCTCGCCTGCAGTGGCTATTTACGGCCTGCATCAATCCGTTCAGGTCAGTGAGTTCCATATTGACCCTGATGTAAAGCATTTTGTGATGCGAGACTTTTATGTAGATGATGGATTGAAGTCTCTGCCTACAGTCGAAGCAGCTATCAACTTGTTAAAGAAGACACAGGATGTCCTCTCCAGGTCTAACCTGAGGCTGCATAAGATCGCAGCAAACAAGAAGGAGGTCATGAGAGCCTTTCCTTCAAGAGACTATGCAAGTGACCTTAAAGATCTTGACCTCGATGCAGACACAGTACCGATGCAGCGCAGTCTCGGGCTCAACTGGAACCTTCAAACAGATTGCTTTGTCTTCAGTGTCTCCCAGGAGACAAAACCTTATACTCGCCGAGGAGTCTTATCTATCATTAACAGTCTCTACGACCCTCTTGGGTTTGTAGCACCAGTTGTAATACAAGGCAAGGCCATTCTGCGAGAGCTCACTGCTGAGAATGGTGACTGGGATGCGCCATTACCTCGAGACAAGGGGGAAGCTTGGACCTCGTGGAGAGCTTCACTGACAGAGTTGTCAAGTCTGATGATACCCAGACCCTACACTGAAACTTCACCATCGACAGCTGTCAACAGAGAATTGTGTGTTTTCTCTGACGCTTCAACAAAAGCTATTGCTGCAGTAGCATATCTTAGAGTCACAGACACTGCTGGAAACCATCATGTGGGGTTCGTCATGGGAAAGGCCAAGCTGGCACCTCGTCCAGAGCACACAATCCCGAGATTAGAGCTCTGTGCAGCAGTACTGGCTGTTGAGTTGTCAGACCTGATCTCAGCAGAACTTGATCTTCAGCTTAATGCTGTGACTTATTACACAGATAGTAAGGTGGTTCTGGGCTACATTTGCAATGAGACCAGGCGTTTTTATGTGTACGTAAGTAATCGGGTCCTGCGCATTCGAAGATCCTCCAGTCCACGCCAGTGGCGCTACGTGGCCACAAACCAGAACCCTGCAGACCATGCAACACGTTCGGTTGCTGCGGGCACTTTAAAAGACACCAACTGGCTTAGTGGACCCAGGTTTCTGTCCAAACCAAAGCAAGACGTCCCTGACATCACCTTTGATCTTGTGGATCCAGGTTCGGATCCAGACATCCGACCACTTGTGTCCACATTAAGCACTGCCACAGCATCCAAGCAACTTGGGTCCCAACGATTCACCAAGTTTTCTTCATGGCGGTCACTGACTCGTGCAATCGCTCATCTGAAACATATTGCCAGTTGTTACAACATGATCACAACGAACAAACCTTGTAAGGGCTGGCATCTTTGCAAGACAGGATTTAGTGTTGAGGAATCCACCCAAGCCTCAGACATCATCATTCGAACAGTCCAAGAAGAGGTTTATGGCGAGGAGATCAAATGTGTCATAATACACAAAGAGGTTCCCAGAAGCAGTCCTCTGAAAAGTCTCGATCCCTTTATTGATGCACATGGCCTACTAAGAGTCGGAGGTCGTCTTCACTATTCGAGTCTTGCTCAGAGTGAGAAGACTCCTGTGATTATTCCAGGCAATCATCATATTGCAACCCTGCTCATTAGACAGTACCACGAACAAGTTCACCATCAAGGGCGTCTCTTTACGGAAGGGGCTGTCCGTGCAGCTGGGTTTTGGATAGTTGGTGGCAAGAGAAAAGTGAGCAGCATCATCTACCGATGTGTGACATGCAGAAGACTCAGAGCTCCAGTAAGCTGCCAAAAAATGGCCAGCCTTCCGGCAGATCGTCTCTCAACAGACCCTCCCTTCACAAATGTTGGCCTTGATGTGTTTGGTCCTTGGAGTGTTTATGCACGCCGGACTAGAGGAGGCCTCTCACACAGCAAAAGGTGGGCCGTGATTTTCACATGTATGAGCGTAAGAGCCGTACATATCGAAGTCATAGAATCCCTCGACACATCCAGCTTTATCAACGCATTGAGGCGGTTTCTAGCAGTTAGAGGGCCGGTCAAAAGTATTCGATCAGACAGAGGCACTAACTTTGTGGGTGCTTGTCAGGCCTTGAAGATACCTTCTAACATCGACCACAATGGTGTCAAGTCTTACCTGTCAGCCCAAGGATGCTCTTGGACATTCAACCCTCCACATGCCTCCCACTTTGGTGGAATGTGGGAAAGGATGATTGGTCTGGCCAGGAGGATTCTTGACTCCATGTTCCTCCAGCTCAAGGGGCAGCTTACCCATGAAGTGTTGGTAACTTTCATGGCAGAAGTAGCAGGCATCATTAATGCCCGGCCTCTTGTTCCTGTAACAACTGACCCCGACAACTCATTCATTCTTACACCAGCTGCTCTTCTAACACAGAAGGTAAACTGTGTTCCTGCTCCTCCAGGAGAGTTTGGACCCTCTGACCTCTACAAGCATCAGTGGAGACAAGTCCAGCACCTGTCCAACACCTTCTGGGACAGGTGGCGCAAGCAGTTCCTTCCAACATTGCAATCACGTAGGAAGTGGCAGTCATCTAACCCAAATATTAAGTCAGGGGATGTTGTTCTCCTCAAGGACAGCCAAGTACAAAGAAATAAGTGGCCACTTGGTCTGGTAACACAGACCTTCCAAAGCAAAGATGGTAAAGTTCGCCAGGTCGAGGTCAAGGTCATCAAGCCAGGAGGAGAAACATTGTTTGTGAGACCCATTACAGAAATAGTACTTCTTCTGGCTTCAGATGTCTAGATGTTGAACTGTCATTGACAAAGTGTGGTGGCGTTAATCACGCCAGGCGGGGAGTGTTCTGATATCGAAAGTTATTTTAAGTTAGACTGTTTTCTTGGATTTGCTAAATGTTTAAATATGCAATTGTAACTCTCTGGTGCCACCTTAAAACCTGTAGTCGGTAGTAGGACATGATGTCGTCAGTAAACAGGAAGTAAGTCTGTGAATTAAGGAGAAGGCATGTGCAGCATGGTGGCCTTAGCCAGACAAATCCAGTGGCATCCACATACATCCTTTGCCTTTGGTAGCATTGTGGTTTCACCTTTCCCTGTGTCAATAAACCTGTGAACCAGGAATCGTGTTGTCAGAGTCTTGATGTGGGGAAGGAGTTTAGCTGACTGCCCAACCATAGCAGAGGCAATACAGAAGCTGTTTAACAGTGTAAGGTAACAGCCTCCAATATTAGAGCGAAAGCCCCAAACATCAGACAATCCACTGTGAGCAGCACTTGGTGATAGTGGGAAGAAGAACTCCCTTTGACACAAAGATCCTCCCAGTGAAAACAGGCTCCAGGAGGAGCATCTACCATGACTGGTTGCAGGGTGAGGGGAAAGAGAAGAGATGAGCTCAGAGAGACAAGAACAAAACACAAACTAAGGAGAGAGAAGACAAAAGTTAAGGACATGCAGTAGTGACATATAAAAGCATCAGGAGTGAAAAGAGGGGAGTGGAGAAGAAAGCAGAGCATCATGGGAAGTCCACCAACAGCCTGAGCCTATAGCAGCATAACTAAGGGATGGTTCAGGGTCACCTGATCCAGCTCTAACTATAAGCTTTATCAAAAAGGAAAGTTTGAAGCTGATCTTCACAGCAGAGAGGGTGTCTGTCTCCTGAACTCAAACTGGGAGCTGCTTCCACACCAAGTCCAACATAGCCAGGCTGAGTCGTTAGATTAGTCCAAAGTAAAGTCAGAAAGTCATTATTTGTGTCACATTTTAGTGAAAATGTAAAAAAACTATCCAAAAAAGCTGTAAAGAAAACAGAAAGAGTCAATAAAAGCCTCTTTAGAGGGTCACCAGTTTTAAACTCAGACATTTAAACTGGTGATTCTCCTTCTCTGCTCCATTTCCTCTCTAGATTTCCTGTTCCTAGGAGGGATTTGATTGGCTGAACATCCTTTTAGCCTTTCTTTAGTTCTTTGGGTGCTAATCAAAGAGGGAAACACACGAGTCATGTGACGTGACATAAGGAGCTCGCACGTCACTGTGGAGACGCTCCACAGTGACGTTTCCACACTTTGGAGCTTCTGAAGTGCAGATGTTTGAAAACGCTGCTCTAACGCATGGTTCAGACACTCAGATCACGTGACCTCAGCTGCCACAGGTGGCATACCTGCTACTTCCAGGCATTGCCAGGCTCAGGAATTCCCATTTTAGATTGGCAGTTCAGCCTTGTAATGATTGAATGATGCTTTTATAGCACTGCTTCAGTTTATTCCACACACATTCAGTCCTATCAGCAGAGAGAGAGCCACACACTGTCTGTAACATCATTAGAAGATCTCAGTAAAAACACCACCTCTGCTTCAAGGACTAAATCAAACAGGCACCAGTTTTCAGCTCTGTCTGCGCTCTACTTTTTTCTACTGTAAACAGAAAATAGGATTTACTGCATTCAGGGATATCATCCTCACTGTCAGCCGTTACTCACACACTGTGTATAGAAATAAAGAAAATATTGATCCTATAAAAAGGAAAGCTAGAAAAACACATTGATTGATTCCAGGCTCTACTTTCCTTTTTGATTTCCACTGACGCTTCTATTGTGAGTCTGTCAAATCCAACAGGACTTGTGCAGGTTCACTATGAGCCAAACTCCAGACTACCAGTGAAACATCAAGCCAATCTATCTTTTTAAAAGTGATTCCAAATCAAAGCTAACGCCATGCCAACGTGTAGCTTTGATTGACAGTGTGTGGAACAAGCCTGATGACACAAACTCCCAGAAAACCTCAAAATCAACATAATGCATCCAAAGTTTCACGGCTGGGAGCAAAACACGAGGCCAACAAACAGCTGTAAACCTGTGTGCTTATTACAGTAAACACAGCAGTCTGTTCTTTTTGACTAAACTGATTTATTGTGTGTCTGTAGTTGTGTTGTGAACTGTGCTGGGCTCGTCTGTGTCCCCGTTTCACAGAACAGAATCTTCAAGATGGCACAAATGCTTCCAATGTTTCAGTTTGACGAAGCCTGGCTTTGCCCATCACTGCTTTTAAAACAGTGTTTGTGCTGCCAAGGACATCTTGTATTGGTTTCATGTCATGAATGTGAGTGTTTGAGGAGGCAGACTGAACCTTTGATGAGTTTGGTGTCTTAAACTGAGGAATAAAAGGACACGAGGAACAAACTAAAGAGAATCTAAAAGAGGCCGGCAGCACATGAGGAGGAGAAACTGACACTGACATAAAGACTGAGGGAAGGACAGAGCCATTTATACACCTGAGGTCATCACAGGAGGGTCATGTGACACAGCTGAAACTCATCCAGACAACGTCTGACACCAGAGACCATACTTACCAAAATAAAACAGGTTATAATGAACAACCATGAGTGGAACAGCGGAGTGAACTGAGTAGCAGGAGGGAGGGTGTTTCCCCAAAACATGTGTCCATCACAATTATGGACAGTCATGTATAATAAGTAGACTTGTTCAGATTTGTCCAACACTTTTCTCTGTCAGTGTTTCACAGAATATCATCAAAGAGTCATGATAGTGAACATTAGTGTCACTGTGGAGATGCTTATTCCAGCATCACTGACTTCATGGTTCCAGTTTCCATCACTAAGGACTACATGTAGTGATGCTGCTGTTAGCCATGTTAGCATGTTAGCTCCAACAGGTGGTCAGTGGGAGAGCAGAAGATGCTATCACTGACATCCAAACAAGAAAGGAAGAGACTGTTGAAGGCAGCGAGCTGTGACTGCTGTTAACAGTGTTCTCACACTATTTTCTCCCTGTGTCAACATACATGAGGCTGTTTCAGCTGCAACACACCACAAACACCTTTATACAACTAAATATACTGAGAGCACACTGCTGTGGTTGCTGTGGTAACCATCCATATATCCAGCTTTTTGGGACCGAGTCTGCTTCCTCATCATTTTGACTTGAAGCTTTTTGGGATTTGGTTTTATTTGTTGTTCTACACACTGTGAAACAAAGCTAGAAGCCACTGTGGTACAGTGGGGGACTCAAACCCAGGGCCCAACCTGCTCCAACAACGGCCACAGTCAGAAGGATTTCATTAAGTCTCATTTTCTGTTCATTAGGAAAAAAATCAATAATGAAGAGCACATGTTTATAGAGGCACATTCAGACCAATGACAACAGTCCATTCACACTGACCTCCACCTTTTTGAATGTGAGTAAACACATCATGGTTCTGGTGCTGATGTGGTATCTGGGACAGGTGATGATGATGATTTTGAACTCAGTCTGAGGTTTGATTACACCGAACCTGCACGACTTTCTCCTGTTTATGACACATTTATACCCAAAGTCTCAGCTGGATAAAAAAGAACGAGGAAAAAACAAATTTGTTGAGAGAATTGCTAACAATGTGGTGAGAGTGTTGTAATTGTTAAAGACAGAACTATGATTTATATGTGTTTGACTGATGTTAATACAGCTACAGAAACACCTGAAACTGATCAAATACAACCCAACATATTAAACATAAATATGTTCCAGCATGTTGAATAGAAACAAAGATAATTAAAGCTGCAAGCAGCGATATGAGGGCCCTCGCACCCCCGGCGCGTCGAGCCAAGCCCAACACCTAAAACCAGCGCTTCCGATCTCATGTCACATTGATGGAATTCATGCATTTAACCACCAGCTAAAATTTCATCTCATTCAACCATTATTATAGTCGTCCCACTAGGTGGCGCTCTAACCATTACTGACAAATGGCATAACAAACATTTCCGAGCTCGAGTCTCATCACGCCTGCGAACTTTGGGAGAGATTGGACACTGTGTTTTTGAGTGACAGCAGATTACTGCTTTTTGGCGAGGGATTGAAACTCCACGTGCCGCCATGGCCACCCTGTTTCCCTGAACGAAAAATGCTTCGCAATTTAACATCACAAAGGTCTTTGGATTCCACGCACTGGAGATCGCGTAAATCTGATGAAATCCCTTGGAGGAGTTCGTCAACGAATGGTGCCTAAAAAGAAGGGGAAATGGCGCCAAAATTACACATTAATTTCAAAATGGCTGACTTCCTGTTGGATTTGGGATATTGCTCCAAGAGACTTTTTTGTACATCTTGATATCTTCCATAAGCTTACCAGGTTTCAGACTCATACATAAAACACAGAGCAGGGGCTGTTGTTTTGAAATTTTGTAGGGGGCGCTGTGGAGCCAATTTGCACTATTCAATGAAAATGGTAAAATAACAAGAAAACGCTCATCACATTGGAGGTGTGCGCCAAATTTCAAGACATTTTAAAATTTCCAAGCCCCTCAAAAGCCACTTCGTCTTTCATGGTGAACCGCGTTGCCACCAGGGTGCGCCGTTCAGTTTAAAGTCACAATTTTCGCACA
>CAKLIZ010001832.1:0-11393 GCA_922035795.1 Oreochromis mossambicus | reverse complement strand
CAGAGCAGATACAATAGGGCCTTCGCACTTTTGTGCTCGGGCCCTAAATATGTTGAAGTTAACCACTATAATAAATCAGAAAATAGAATAACAGTGATTCTAATAACAGCCTCACTTTGTAAAAAGTCTGAGCTTGGATGAGTGTGTGTGGTGCAGGATGTGGGTGAAAGCTACACAGATTATGGGGATAAGAGCATCTTTAGGCCTGACTGTGCTCATCCTACCTCCAACATTTCCTCACCAATAAATCAGCATTAGCTCAGAGTAGGTTAGTTAGATAATCAAAGTCATTTCATTAGTTTTTGTCATTTTTACCATTTGATTTTGCTTTGCTCCTGCTGGATTTCTTTAATACAATTTCATGGAGCCCCACGCTCCCGATACCGGGGGCAAAAGGAGGAGATCCCGTTTAATCGGTTATGACATGGGGTCAGAAATATAAGTCCCGACATGTGTGGTAACCACAGAAATCTCAGCTAAAAATCTCATAGAAACCATTTCTAGAACCACCAAACACAACGAAAACAAGCCATGATTAAAAGAGTGGTTACTTAAATGTGCAAAAGTCCGCTAAACAAACAAAACCGAACCAGAAATTCTCCAGACTTCATGTAACCGGCTAAAGAAAGGCTAGTTAGCTTCCAGAGCTATCACTGATTCGAAACACCAAGTTTCACCACACTCCGACTAAAATTCACTGGAAGCGCCGCAAAAGAAGACCACAAAAACACACAGCGGTGCAAATGCGCTAAGACACAAACTGGCTTACCGTCCCGATTTCTTCTGTTATTTCTGCCAGTGATTGTCAGCAGCTACCACGGCTAACTAGCTGAATCAGAGCCACATCCGTCAATAACAGCCATTGGCTGTGTCCCAATTTAGTGACCGCACACTTCGAGTACGCATTTTGAGACCTATTACGTCACAGCGACGCGACGACGGCTGTCCCAATCCGAAGTGTACTCCAAATGTGGGGGTGGCGCAAGATGGCGAGTTGAGCAGTCGCACGAATTAGGAGCTCATTAAACTTGTCCCAGAATTTACCTTGTGGTCGTTATTGTTTCCACTCGAAAGTAGTAAAATGAATGCCCCAAGTATAGTTAAACCTGCTAAATTCAAACTCGACCTCAAAAAACAAAAAGCAACATCGCTATGTGATGAAAAGGAAGACAGCAGAGAAGGAACGGATCATGACTACGCAGCAATGGACGTAGCAGTGATGAGCAAAAGGGAACGGGGCAACGATTCGGTTCCGTCTACACCTAATAAGAAGCCTGCAGAAAAGAAAGCGAAGTCAGCAGAGATAACTGAAAGTGACGAAGTCTCTAATGCTACTATATTGAAAGCGATTCTAAACCTTGAAAAAAGAGTGGACGAGCAGCTAGCTGATCTGAGTGTGCAATGCAAGCAAGCTAGTACGATGCTAGCCAGCCTAGCCAAAGCGGTTCAGTTCAACTCGGAGGAGGTGAAAGAATGTAAACAAAAGGTTAAAAAGCTGGAGAGACGAAACGAACAGCTGACCAAAGATAACTACGATCTCAAGGAGAAGGTGAGAGAGCAAGAAAGGTACAAAATGAGGTGGTGCCTCCGGATTAAAGGATTAAAAGAGAAAAAAGATGAAGATGTCAGATCGCTGGTTATTGGAATTCTTTGCAAGATCGCACCTGATATGATATCAAAGCTTGAAGAATCTGTGGATGTGGTGCATAGAGTTGGGAAGAAGATTGAGAATAAGGTCCGACATATCATCATTCTGTTTGCTCTGAGACATGTAAAAGAGGAGATTTGGCGTCGCACCAAAGATTCGGCTGTCTGTAAGAACGGGGCTTTCCACTTCGCTGAGGTACTGCCGCGGGAGGACTGGGAAGAGAGGAGGCGGCTGTGGCCGCAAATTGAACAAGCCAGACGGGCTGGGAAACGGGCCTTTTTCCGGGGTCCTCATGGATACATCGAAGGACAGAGGATTGGTGACAATGAATGAAAGACCTTACGTAAGACTGTATACAGTGGAATATTGTTAATGGAACAACAGAGTTCTGCTTAAAGTTAAAGATTATTAGTCACTGAGTTGGTGACAAGTGTTACAATTTAAACTCATATTTATATATTTTTCTTTTCTTTTTTAAAATTATTATTAGTTATTTTCTTATAGTAGTCTCTTACTTGTTATGGTTCACTCAAAAATCTCTTTTGGTTCATTAAACGTTCGGGGTTTGAAGGAAACTGTTAAGAGAAAGGCACTTTTTTTATTTTGCAAGGGACAAAAATGTCACTGTCTGTTTTTACAAGAAACTCACTCTGTGGATGCCGATGTTACCTTTTGGGCTAATCAGTGGGGAGACAAGATTCTTTTCAGTCATGGATCTAACAGATCTGGAGGTGTGGCGATTTGTTTTAATAAGTTCCCAGGGGAGATTATAACATATAAAGCTGATAGTGAGGGTCATTGGTTAACTGCAGTTTTGAAGAGCGAAGGTATATTTCTAATTGTCACAAATCTTTATGGACATAATAATGAGGGTCAAAATAAAAGTCTACTGGAAAATCTAACAAATGTTATTTCAGAGTTTAAAGTTATGTACCCCACAGATTACATCCTAGTAGGAGGAGACTGGAACATGACACCAGATGAGTGGATGGACAGATGGCCTCCTCGCTTAGGAAGGAGGCAACAGAATAACATTATTGAGAACTTTTCTAGTGTTAATAATTTTACAGACATTTGGAGAAGTTTGAATCCTGGAGTTAAGAATTATTCATGGTTTAAACCTAATGGAGAAAGCAGGTCAAGAATTGATTATTGGTTAGTGAGCGATGACATCTTGAGGTGTACTTCACAATCTAAAATCTCCAAAGCACCCCTATCTGATCAGTGTTTCATTGATCTTGTCTTAGAACCAACAAAGATGAAACGTAGCAGCAGGGGATATTGGAAATTTAATGCCAGCCTTTTAAATAAGGACAAGTATTGTGATAAAATTAGACGTATAATTACAGATATAAAAAATAATGACTCAGTAGTGGGTAATAAACAGAAATGGGAATTTGTCAAATTCAAAATCAGAGAATTCACTATAAAATTCTGCAAAGAACTGAACAGGGAAAAACGGGAATATGAAAGTAATTTACTTCGTGAAATAACTCAGTGCTGTGGTAAAGAAAAACTAAACGTGCAAGAGAAGAATAAATTGATGGAGTTACAAACTAAATTAGACGATCTTTATCTAGAGAAAGCCCAGGGTGCCTTTATAAGATCGAGAGCCAAATGGATTGAGGCAGGTGAAAAGAACTCATCATATTTTAGTAAGCTGGAAAAGTGTAGACAGCAGAGAAATTTAATCACAAGCTTGTTGATAAATGGGACTGAATGCAAACTCCTTTGACTGAATGCAAAGATTTCAGAGAGATTGAAAAGGAAGTCTTCACTTTTTATTCCAAGTTGTACTCCTCAGAATATTCAGCAGCTGATGCCGATAGTTTCTTTAATAAGATTCATAATCTCATCCCATGTATTGACAAGCCGTTCAAAGATCTGTGTGATTCAGAGCTTAAAATTGAAGAACTGGATTTAGTGGTCATGAAAATGGCATTAAACAAGTCCCCAGGGACAGATGGACTCACTACTAATTTCTATCAATTCTTCTGGAAGGACCGATAGAGAAAAAAGAACTGATGCCAAGCATGAAACAAGGGTTGATAACCCTGATCCCTAAATCTGGTAAGGATAAAAGAATTTTAGACAATTTAAGACCCATCACCTTACTAAACACTGACTATAAGATCCTGTCTGGAGCTGTAGCTGAGAGGCTAAAGAAAGGCATCTCAAACATTATCAGTGAAACACAATCAGGTTTTTTGAAAGGAAGACTAATTCATAATAATATTAGGCTGGTTTTGGACCTCCTTGAGTACAGTGAAATAATCCAAGAGAGAGGATACATCCTGTTCTTGGATTTTTACAAAGCATTTGACTCAGTTGAACATACGTTCATATTTAAAACTCTGCAGTCTTTTGGTTTTGGAGAGGAATTTATCAATGTCATAGAGATGCTTTATAATGACATTAATAGCTCTGTTTTGCTAGAACATGGTACATGTTCAAGGTTTGAGGTTAATAGAGGGATAAGGCAGGGATGTAGCAGCTCACCACTTCTGTTCATCATGGTTTCTGAGCTGTTGTCTATTTTGATTAAAAACAGTCACATTGAGGGGTTAAATGTGATGGGTGAACAGATAATAATCAGTCAGCTGGCAGATGATACCACCCTGTTTTTAAAAAATGAGGACCAGATTCCTTTAGCCTTACAGGTGATCAACCACTTCTCCAAAGCTTCTGGCCTACAGCTGAATATTAATAAATGTGAAATTCTAGCTCTGCATGAGTGTCCCCTGCAGGCAATAAATAATATACAGATCAAAAAAGAGGTGAAGTATCTGGGCATTGTAATTTGTAAGGATAAGATATCAACAGAAAATAAGAATATTTGTACCAATATAGAAAAGTGTAAGTCAATTTTAAACAGGTGGCTGCAAAGGGACATAACTCTGTTTGGGAGAATCTTGCTAACCAAAATGGACAGTCTATCCAGACTAATCTATCCAGCCTTTTCTTTGCCCATATCTCCAAAACTAATTAAATCTATAAATAATCTTAATTTTAGGTTCATATGGAGGAACAAATGTCATTATATAAAGAAAAATGATATGATTAAGAATTATGAAGAGGGTGGGGCTAATGCCATTGACTTTGATGTTATGAATGGTGTACTAAAATTGAAATGGTTAAGATCTTTCATTAGGAACAAAAATTCATTTTGGAACATTATTCCCAATGTGATTTTTGGCAAAATGGGTGGAATAGACTTTTTGTTACGTTGTGACTTTGATTGCAGTTCGTTACCTGTTAAACTCTCAGCTTTCCATCAGCAGGTCCTTCTCTACTGGAAATTAATCTATAAACATAACTTTACTCCTCACAACACCCCTATATGGAACAACAGGTATATTCGTTTGTGTAGGAAATCTGTGTACATGGATGAATGGAGATTGAGAAGAGATATTTTACTGTTATTTTATCATTGCATCAGAATCATATAATAAGCATTGCATTAAAGCATTTATTGAAGCTATTGACATTACATTAACGTTTGTATTACAGTGATTGTTATAACCTCATGTTAATCTTCTATTCACAGGTGTTGGTATAATCATATAATCTTTCATTGCAGGTGTAACCATGATCATCTTTATACATATTGCCGCTTGGTGCTTATTATGGAGTTGTGCTCAAGTCAGTAAGGGTTAAAAGCTACAGTCAGCAGGGATGTCTGGCTGATCTATTGAGTGAAGTGGCTTAGAGCATAAAAGGCCGCACACGCTTACAAAACACATACTATGTCAGTTATCATTATCCTTTATTCATTTATATTCTTTTATTAAGCTTTGAGTAGTGGCATTTGATTAGAACATTTATTCAACAGATTACATGTATGGTTTCAGTTAGGTTATTGCACACATGAAGAGTTGGCCTCTGTCCTTATAGACAGAGTGAATGCTGAGGTCGAGGCACACACGCACACACACAAGCAGTAGTTAAACTCATGTGTAGGGGAGAGTTCAAATATTTAAATAACAATCTGCAAAGCCTTGTAGCTGTTTGATTATGCTTGCAGGAGAGACTGTTTGTTCCAGGGGATAAGCAGAGTTAGAAGATTACCGGGAAGGATCTGGCCTCGGGAAGAAGAAGATGTTCTTTTAATGTGTTAAAAGTTGTCAACATTGATTGTATTGTACCTACTTTACGCATGAGGCGCAGGGGGCGTTCCAATACCCTGATTTTCATAAAAACTATTGTTGTGTGGTTTTTGGTGAGAGATCTGGTGCTGTCTGCATGCAGTGTTCATCTCCCACACGTGTGTTCATTAAAATCATCGTTTGACTTGACCCGGCCGGACCAGTGCTGTTATTTTGGTTTTCCTCCTGTATCCATCCCCAATATTTTGAACCCGTAACAAGATCTAAAGGGATTTGGGCTGTAGCTCATTTTATGGATGAGAATGGGGTCTTATTAAAACATGAGACGTTTTGTGAGAAATTTGATGTAAGATGTACTGCTAAGAGATATAAATCCCTAATAAAAGCCATCCCAGTCCCTTTGAGATCAATGATAAAAGAAGATATTGTGCACTCTAAAATTTCTCCTGGACTGAGACAGCTCTGCATAGCTGGAGTTGAATTTGGTGACAGCAGGTTTACAAACAAGGTGATCAGGAATATTTTGATAAATGAAATTTGCCCTAATCCGATTAAAAGAAATTATATCCTTAAAGAATTTGAGACCATGGAGGTTAAGGCGATAAGAAAAAAGTATATTTCACTTCCTCTTTCCCCTAAAGTAAAAGAGGTTCACTTTAAAATCATTAATGAGGTTTATCCAACCAATGAATTCTTAAGACAGAAATTTAACTTAGATGTGAACGCCTGCACATTTTGTGAAAATGATATTGAAAGCCTGGATCACTTGTTTTTCTACTGTGAGTCAGTGCACTCCTTCTGGACTGACATGTGGAGCTGGCTACAGTCCAGGAGAATTCAATTACCACATTTAACGGTGACAGTAATAAAATTTGGAATACTTGCTGAGAATGCAGATTTTGACTTGTTGATTAGGACGTTTTTGTTAATGGGAAAATTTTTTTATTCATAAATGTAGATATTTTAAAGCTAAACCTTGTATAAACAGATGGCTGAATGACTTTAAACTCTGGGCTAAATTGCTGAAACTTGTGAATAATAAGAAAGCTCATAAGCTTGTTGTTTTATTTAACGAGTTTGATCTATGTTAAAAAAAAAAAAAAGAATCCTCCCTATGTTATAATCATGACTGCCCTTTTTGCTCAAGGTATTTTTGCCTTTGGTTCAAATCCTTCATTGATTGTTCTCTCTTTTTGTAGCTTTGTGTTTATTGTTTGGGGGTTTTTTTGTTTTTTTTTGTTGCTGTTTTTTTTGTTGCTATATTGCTCAACCGAGGATGTTACATATTGAGATTAATGATTGTGCCTTGTATGTTATACTATCTGTAAATAAAGTTCTTTTTAAAAAAAACAAAAAACAAAACCCGATCCTTACCGGAAACCCGATCGGTACCCCGCATGCGCGAAAAGTGTCTACTTCCGGTCGAAGCGTTTTACGATAGTTACGGGTCAGAGTATCTGTTGAGATGTTAAGAATAATAAGTGTCTCTTAAAATGTTTCCGATAATGAAACGTTTAATATAATGTAGACAAAAACAAAAAAATAAAAAGATAGTTACGGATTAGGACTCCCCGATCCGTACCGCGCATGTGCAGGGATTTTCTTCTTCTTCTGTTCGTTTAATGGCAGTTTACTCCCCAGTGTTCGAGGATACCGCCCCCTGCTGACCGAGCGAACGAACCCTATTGTAAACTGAATTAGCGTCATTACAAACGTGTGTGAAATTTGATTTAGTGATAGTCGAGTGTGTTTATGCTTGTCTGTGCGGAGAGGATTGATTGGAATAGTGATGATGATGTCCACTATCACTGTCAATTGTCAGTAAACACATGATCTCGCTGATGAATCTTCATGTGACACATTACAAAGCCTGTATTATTAACTCTGTAATTAGGCGCCATTCTTCTTATTTTACAGCGCTGTTGTTCAATCGGGGGATGCTCGATAAGGAGAAAAGCATGAATTTGTTTGTAAATGGATTATCCACTGTTTAAATGTCCCGGTAGTCGAAAAGGAGGCACAGCTGTTGAGAAATGCTAGGAGCTAACTGGGCGCTAACCGTATCATTCAAATATATTGAATGTCGCAATGTTGGCAAAGAGAGGAAGTGACGTAACATTCGCGCATGCGGGGTACTGTCAGGAAGAGAAATATTTTACTGCTATTATTTGCTGCTATTTTTATAATCATCATTATCATTTCATTATTAAGAGTGATGTTGCATCCAGATGCATTCAGATGTTCAAATATATTGGTATTATATTAGTCTTTATTACAGGTGCAGTTATAACCACTTTAAACTGTTGAGTTGAATCTATAATTTTAAATGTTTTTTAATGCTTCTATAATTTCAAATGTTTCTGTGTAGACTGCAGGGACAGGAAATACACTCTGTGCCAACATGAGAAAGGAAACACTTCTGCAAGGCATGCTTCTGCAGAAGTGAAACCAAAAGCAGAGTCTCAGTGCAATACTTCTGAGGCGATGATGCTATTGTCTTTTATGCATTTATCTTTGATTAAGCTTTGATTAAGCTTTAAGTAGGTGTATTAGATTGAAACATTTGTTTTATATATTTTACATGTAAGTCAAGATCATTACACACAGGATGGCCTTAGCCTGGTTGCCTAAGTTGAGGTCAACTAAGGTTCAGAGAGACACATATACAGGGTTTCAGTTGTGCTGGCCTTCTGTCTAGTGGAAAGGTTACAAGGTGTAGCTGATGAAGTGAAGGGTGAAACAAAGGGCAGCAGAAGCTGACACATATTAGATAGACTCATCTATATAGGTAAGAGTTTAATTATGTTTTACTTGCGACTGCAAAGTGGGGTGCGTACGTGTTAGTCTGTTCCAGGAAGTACACCAGATGTCCCAGAGATAAGCGCCAGCGAAGACGAGCTGAGGGGAAGCACCGACCCGAAGACAATGTTCTTTTTAAAACTATGTTAAAAGTTGTTGACAGAACATTTGTGGTTTTGGATTGACGTATGCTGTATTGTGTCTGAGAGGGGGGGGAGCAGTATCACCCCAACCCTATAAAACCTTTGTCTGACTATTGTAAGGTAGTTCAACACTGATTGGGCGGTTGGACTCACACATGTGTTCATTAAAATGTCGTCTAATTGCACCCGGCTGGATCTGTGGTTATTTTGGATTCCCCCTCAACATTTTTGAACCTTAACAGTACCAATTGGGTTTCCGGTACGGATCGGGTAGCGACAGGGGTCGTGTCCAAATTCATGGGTTGCATCCTCCTGAGGACCCGGCCTTCGCGGTCTACGTGGGCCAGGTCCTCAGAAGGTCGGGTAGGCCGGAAGTAAACGGCTGTGAAATTGGACGGTCTAGCCTTCTGATTAACGTCACCGCTGTCTCAGTGGAGTTTAATAAACTCGGCCGTCTGCTCCTTGCTATGTAAAATATAACAGGACACTGGCATAAATTCTCGACCATCTCACACTTCTGTTTAATCAGTTTTCTGTTTGACGTTTATTCAGCTGTGTGAAAACCACCCGGGGGATTAATAAAGTTTTATTTTATCTAATCTAATCTAATATCGTTAATCTCAGCCAAACCGATTTACTCACGAACAAATAAAACACTGAAAAAAGCCAAACAATATCCTTTTTAGGTTGTCTAAGTGACTTATATATTACGTTTAACCTGAGTAGCGAAAGTCCGCGGTGATCTGAAAATGATGTGCCGGGAGTTGTGCCGTTCTTGGCGGCTTCAGTGACCCTCAAGCTCTCGGTTAGCTATCAAGCTGGTGGGTAACAGACGTCTCCGAAAACGTCGAAGCACTTTTGCAAATATGCAATACCTTGATAAACCGAGCAGATATTTGAAGTTTACACAGCTACATTCTCGCCTGAAAATATGTTAAAAGTTTATTTTGTGACCCAGAAAGATTAATAAAAGTAATTTTAAAACTTAGTAGCGGCCGCCATTGCCGGAAACTGGAGTTTGGCTGGGCCGCGCTATGAATTCTGGGATATGGTGGGCCACGAAGGACACACCCGACCCATCCTTCAAATTCGGGGAAAAGGAGGACGCATTTGTCGGCTGCATTCGGAGGAGTCTACGAATTTGGACAGCCTTCGGCGCGTCGCTGTGACGTAATTGGTCTACAAATGCGGCCTCAGGAGGCTGCAGCCCATGAATTTGGACACGACCAGGGTCTGGCTGCAGCAGCCACCGGGGAGCGCCATATTGGGACCTCCACAGTAACCAGAAACACGTGACCTCCACAGTAGGCGGAAATACATTCCTGCATGGATCTTTTTTATTTTTTGTTTTTTGTCTCATTCCTGCATGGACAGAGCTGGACTGGCCAGCCCGGTGGGCCGCTGGCGATTTTTTGTTTTTATGGGCCGATGGATTTTTTTTTTTTTTTAGGAAGGGTATATATAATGAAAGGTGTTGGATTGGCCAATTGGTCATGATCGACTCTGGGCTGGACCAATTACAGCCGAGGAGGCCGGATGCACCCTCCCCCTTGTTTAGCAATCTTATAGACGAACTAAAGAAAATGGAGAACAAAAAAAGGAAAGGAGGTGTTTATGAAAATATCACTAAATCTGTCATTTATTAATTTTAATATTAATTAATGATCATGACTCACCTCTAGTGTTCTTGGTCTTAATTTAAGGTTTTTCCTATAGCGATTGACAGATCACGTGACTTTCGCGCATTGCATGCCGGGAACTCGAGGCAAAACAATCCAAGTACCGCATCAAATGCAAGCATTTGCAGCACCGCAAAAAGTTCATTCTCCGGTTCCAATACCTTCTTGATTTTTCTTTGCCTTTTCGTCGAGTCTGTCTTTGTACGGTCCGGCATTGTTCTCCTTAGTTTTGTACATTCCTTTTTTGTGCGGCAAAGAAAAAGATACGAGGAAAAAATCAAAGGAGTGAGAGGGTCAGACCCTTACGAGCACACAGAGTGGACAAAAGACGTTAGCGTGCTGCCCAACTTTCACCACGCTCAGATTTATAATTATACGGTTCTTGGAGTGAGTGCATACACTTATGAAGTTTTTAGTAACTTCAGGTCACTGCAACAAGCCCAGGTACAGTTTACCGACGGATGGGTACAGGACCTTGAAATGCACCGTGTAGAACGAAAGACCATCGTACAAACAAAGGTAAGTTTACCAGTCTCACAAATCGTCTTCATAAATACACAATCGTTAACCGTTTATTAATATAACCTTTGAGCTCAACGGTAATTAATTAGTAGTGGAAATAATTTCTGGTACGCATTACAGAAATGTAGCAGTGACAATAATATTGTATGCTGTAATCGCACTGGACAATTAGTGATACAAAACAACTGTTTTATCCTGTGAATAAAAGTATATGTTTTTGTCAATGTACCGTGGTAATAACAGAAGCGAAACGCAATATTGTGTCAGGACAATTCACTATTTATGCACAATAAACAAAGGAGCATAGCGCGACAATTTCTGTTCAGTGCCAGACTTGCTTGTAACCTATATCACCAATTATGTTAAGAAAAGTGACGTATTAACTACTACTCAAAGGAGTTTGCAAAGAAAAGCGTCTGGACTTCTTTAAGTTGCTTGAAGACGTTTCGCCTCTCATCCGAGAAGCTTCTTCAGTTCTAAGGTCAAATGGCCGAGA
>CAKLIZ010001831.1:0-29134 GCA_922035795.1 Oreochromis mossambicus | reverse complement strand
GCCTTTGTGCTGCTTGCAGAATGACATGTTTCGCTTGAGCTATTTCGTCCACAGTACGAGGTAAGCAACATATGTGCCATCCTGTACACCTGCTGTTTTGGTTTGAATGTTTGTGAGATCTTGCCACATGGATAAGGAATGCCACTGCTCGCAGTAGAGAGGTAAAGGTGGAGAAACGGCGAAAGCGATCAGGGGTAAGTACAGGTTCCTTCAGATGAGTAGTGCAGGTGCGTACCTGTGGTCGAATCTCTGAGTCATTTCCCGGGTCGATAAGCTCAAACGTCTCACCGGTTTGTGGTGTTTCTGCAGATAACTGACGCAGGAATGAAGGTCCGGTGAACCAAGAACTCTGTGCCAGATAGGATGCAGGCAAAGATCTGGATGCATGGTCCGCAGGGTTTTCTTCCGTGCAGACATAATGCCATTGTTCTGGTCTGGTAGATTGTCGGATACGTTGGACTCTGTTATGGACATATGTGTAGAAGCGTTTTGTCTTATTACAAATGTACCCGAGTACTACCTTACTGTCCGTGTAGAACCTGACAGCATCCAATTTCAGATCCAGCTCCTCCCGGATGAGATCCGCCATTTCTACTGCAAGGACAGCAGCGCAGAGTTCGAGCCTCGGGATGGTTGGTTCAGACTGGGGTGCTAATTTGGCTTTGCCCATAACAAATCTTACTTCCACTTTTCCATCCTCCTGAATGGCTCTCAAGTAAGCGATAGCCCCAATGGCCATAGTTGAGGCATCTGAGAATACAAACAACTCTGTGTGCGCAGCTTTGGTGAGCGAGGTTGATGTGTACGCACGTGGCACATGAAGCTCCTTTAGGACTTGAAGAGAATCTCTCCAGGTTTCCCATTTCTTCAACTTGTCTTCTGGGAGAGGTGCATCCCAGTCAGTCGGTTCCGAACTAAGTTCCCTAAGAAGAGCTCGTCCCTGGATTGTGACAGGTGCCAGCATACCCATCGGATCAAAAACACTATTGACGGTAGAGAGGACTCCACGTCGGGTGAAAGGTTTGATAATAGTTGATGCAGAGAATGTGAATGTGTCTTTTCTGATCTCCCACAGCAAACCCAGGCTGCACTGCATGGGTGCTGTCTCCCCACTCAAATCCAGATCCTTGATGAGTGGGACACAATCTTCTGGCGGGAAAGCTCCAGTGACTGCTGGACTGTTCGACACAAACTTGTGCAAGCGGAGGTTTGATTCAGCAAGTGAAGCCTGAGTCCGTTGGAGAAGGTCGATTGCTTCTGATTCAGATGGGAGAGACACCAAGCCATCATCCACGTAAAAGTGCCTTTCCACAAATTTCACTGTGTCGGCACCGTACTTCTGGGCACCTTCAGCAATGGCTCTTCGCAGACCATAGATGGCCACAGCCGGAGATGGTGAGTTGCCAAAGACGTGAACCCTCATGCGGTAGTCGATAACTGCCTTGGTGAGGTCGTTGTCCTCATACCACAAAAACCGGAGGAAGTTGCGGTGCCTTTCATGGACCAAAAAGCAGTGAAACATTTGTTGGATGTCGGCGAGGATAGCTACTCTCTCCCTTCGAAAGCGTAGAAGGACACCCAAGAGAGAATTGTTGAGGTCGGGACCAGTCAGAAGCACGTCATTGAGGGAGACCCCGCAGTACTGAGCGCTGGAATCAAAAACCACCCTGATTTGGTCGGGCTTTTGTGGGTGGTATACCCTGAATGATGGAAGAAACAAGCACTCTTCATCTTCCCTCAAGGGTGGTGCCACCTCTGCGTGACCATTGGCAATGATCTTCTCCATGAATGCCACATATTGTTTCTGCATCTCGGGTTTCTTCCTGAATTGGCGTTGCAAGGATTCAAACCTCTTGACCGCATGCTCTTTATTATTTGGCAAACGTTGCCGTGGCTCCTTGAACGGCAATGGAGCAACCCAACTACCAGTGTCATCTCTGTGGACATTTGTATCCATGATCTCTAGGAAGAGGATGTCTTCTATTGATGGGGCAGGTTTGTTATCATGTTCAGATTGGTTAAACACTGTGTGTCCTAGCATCCTCTCTGGCATTTTGTTAGACTTGCTGAAGCTTGGCTGTGTTTCTTTGACCTGCATGAAACTTGCACAGGGCTGAAATATGGAATGGCGACCGCTGTCTAGCACATGGGTCTTGAATGTGTCAACCGTTGGCTTATGCACATTACCTAGGCACACCTCCCCTATCACTACCCAGCCTAGATCGAGACGTTGTGCAAAGGGAGCGTTGTGTGGCCCGTTAACTTGCTGCCTGACCTTGTGTGCTCTAAGCATGTCTCTCCCAAGCAGCAAGAGTATCTCTGCTTCTGGGTCCAGATCAGGGATGTGTTTGGCTATATGGTGGAGATGAGGCTGATGCAAAACTACACCTGGTGTTGGGATTTCAGCTCGATTGTTGGGGATTTCACGGCACTCAAGGAGTGGTGGAAGAGGTATGAGAACGTTGCCGTCCAACGACTCTATCTGGAATCCTTCTGCCTTTCTGCCGTACGTTTCGATGACGCCGGAGCATGTTCTGAGATGGTATAAGAGTGGTTTGTTCTCCACACCAAACAGCTCAAAGAACTCTGGCCTGGCTAAAGAGCGATTGCTCTGGTCGTCCAGAATTACATAAGCTATAATGGCTTTGTGTTTCGAATGTTTGGGGTAGACCTTTGCAAGGCAGATCTTAGAGCAAGAACGACCCCACTGGCCGGGGCCACAAACCTCTGTGCAGCTGGTTCTAACATCAGTTACGTTCGAATCATCTTCTCCCTCCCCGCCGTTCTCTTGTGGTGGTGGAGGAGCCTTGGTGAGTTGAGGTTGTGGGCCAGGGTGCATGGCTGCATCATGATAGATGCTTTCACACCACACTCTAAGCATTTCACGGAAGATTTGCAGTCTTTGGCAACATGTGAAGTTGAAGAACAACACTTGAAGCATATTCCTTTCTGTTTTAGAAAGGCCTTCCTGTCATCGATGGACTTGTTTCTGAATGTCCTGCATTTTTTAAGTGGATGAGGTTTATTGTGCAATGGGCAGTTCTTATTAGGGTCGTTGTTGATTGTAGAGACATCTGTTTTGTGAACTGCGATAGACTTGTTGGTGTTAAAGCTCTTCATAGGTAATCTTTCTGGTTTTGTGGGGTTTGCGCTGTTGCTTTGACGAATAAAGCTGGGGTCATTTCGCTTCCTTGCCTCATGACACACAAAGTTACAAAAGTAACTAAAGGGAGGGAAGCAGCCGTTGTTCTCCTCTTTGTACCACGACCCAGATGACACCCACTTCTCCTGGAGCCCATATGGGAGCTTGTCAACTATGGGTCCAATACCTCTGGAGGTGTCTAGATACGACAGCCCAGTGAGGTATCCATCCTCCTTGGCGCCTCGTATCTCCATGAGCAAATCCCCAAGTTCACGTAATCTGATGTGATCTTTGGCCACAATTTTTGGAAAACTGTCAAGTCTCTGAAACAGTGACTGCTCAATCATCTCAGGGGCACCATAGCAGTCATTCAACCTCTCCCATGCCTTGCGCAGAGCCAAACCGGCATTATTCACGTGCACTGAGCGTATGCATCTTATTTGCTGTCCAGACTCTTTTCCTAACCATTTGGTCATGAGGTCTAATTCTTGTGTTTCTGTAAGTTGAACCTCAGCCACAGCGTTAGTGAATGAGGACCGCCATGCACGGAAATTCTCTGGCTTATCATCAAATTGGTACAGTCCTGACGTGACGAGATCACGTCGCGCCAAATACTGTGCCAGAGGGTCTGGTGGTTGTGACACGCTCACTGGAAGCATATGCCGGGGTGTTTGTGACTGAGCACCTATATACGTGCGAGGGTTTGTCCTTTCGATGTCAGTCTTCGATTCAGCTCTGGTCAGTTTAGACAGGTTTGTTGTGGGTGGATGTGTCCCATCATTCGCTTCAGGCTTGGGCTTGGTATTGCTATGTTGGAATTCTGCTAAGTTGGAAGGTGGATGCCATGTTCTGAAACTGTCTTGTGATTCTGCACGGTCTACAGATTTAACAGGTGGGTCAGATACTGGTGCAAAGGTAGACTGATTCTGATCATTTTGAGAGCAAACATATTCACTAATACGTTGCAATCTAAGCCTGTCTTCTGACTCAGATTTCACATTTTCTACATTTCCATGCATTTCTGCTACATCTTCTAACACCTGTGCTTCAGCGATGGCTGCGTCTGCTTCACGATTTAATGTTAGCACTTCCAGTTCTGTATCAATTCTAGCAGCTTCCAACTGATTTTGAGCCTCTCTAGTTTTCCTTTCTGCTTCTCTAGCAGCCTTTTCCAGTTTTAATTTAGCCTCCTGGCTAGCATATGATGCTCGTACCTTAGCAGCTTCTGCTTTAGCTCTGGCGCGAGCCGCACTTACAGATGATGCTGATGTCACGTTGCTCCTGGTATTTGATACCGATGACTTGTTGCTTGCTGCCATCACGAACACGTAGGACCATCGAGTGCCGCCTTTTCACTGTAGTGTTCTGTTGCAGAGTGTAGCAACTCTGATTAAACACCAAGCTAAACCTCTGTCAATGAATACAGGAGTCCGAGTAGAGTTGACTTTTTACTCAGAATCTTCATTTGACAAGCGGTGAAAACTGTAGTTGAAAAGAAATACAGAATAGAAAAAATGATCGTGTTTACATAAATATTACATCACAAAATAACTCAAAATGTGACCTTACATCTTCGTATTAGCTTGAGCAACAGTAATGATCATCAAAACTGCCTTTTTTAACATGTACAAATCAACCTTCATGAATTACAAATAAAATATAGTTTTTAACAAATACCGCTATTTATGCCTTTTTAACACCTTCATCATGAAATATATACACTTACGGCGTTGCCTGAACAATGTTCCCAAGTGGATGGCTGTGGATAAGCCTCAGAGCATGACCGCATGTCACTCTCCCTCTTAGAGCAACCAGGAAGAGGAAGTAAACAGGAAATGAACTGTAACCCACCAGGAAGTGAGGTCATTAGCAAGTTCACCTTCAAAATTAAATCTACTTAACATTTTTAACTCTTTTTACTGTTCTTTTTAACTTAAATACATACAAATGAATATTTTTAAAGCAAACATTAAAGATAAATGGCATAAATGCCTTTGAGGCATCACAGCTCAAAATACGCTCTAGTGATTATAGACGTATTCTCAAAATGGCCAGAGATTTATCCAGTAAAAAAAAGCAGATGCAATCTCAGTTGCAAAAAGTGAACCTTTAGACAAATCTGTCAGAGAAACAACTCTGGCAGAATGGATGGCAAAACTACTAGAAAATAAGGATATTGTTTTGAACAATAAACTGCCGTACGACTCTTCTCCAGTCTCTTGCAGGTTGAAACCAGGCGATTGGGTCCTAATACGGGTGCTCCAGAGGAAAAATTGGAGCTTGCCTCACTGGGAGGGCCCATACCAAGTGTTATTGACCACACCCACAGCCTGTAAAATTGCAGAGAGACCCTCCTGGATACATCAGAGCCACTGCAAAAAGGTTGAGGTCCCGGGAAGCCCCGACACCAAGGAGGAAGCACATTAGGGAAGCCTCACCTACGCTTGGTTGCTTCGGGGGTGAGGGGGGGCAGTGCTGATTGGGACCCCATTGGGTAAGCCCGCACTCCAATCTCAATGCTATCAACTTTAGGGCAGCCAGGTGCAGGTGTGATGGACCTATGTGCAATCATGGGAAGGGGGGCCCTCCTGGTTACCTTGACTACAAAGCTCACCCTTACAGGACCCCAGCTGATGCCAACAGCAGCTGAGCCACGAGGCAGACAGAGAAGATGGACGTACAACAACCTCCACCTAATGGACATGACACAAGACTACATCTATCCTTGGATGAAAAATGCCTGATACAGATACATGTTTAACAGACCTACAGAGAAAGACTGTTACGTCTGCTCTTAACACACCCAACCATATATGGGAAATACCCTGGAACAAGTGCACTAATTCTGATTTCCGATCACACCTTCAGAATGACTTTTGTAAAGTGCACAATGACATCAACATCCTCCTCATTCAGGAAGAAGCGCTCAACTTTAACAGGTTTTAAAGAGACTGTTGATCATCATTGGACGTTTCCTGATTTTATTTTGTTTTCTTTATTTGAGTTATTCCTTTTTGAAAGCTGTAATTTCACAGATGATAAGTTTGTTATTTACAGCATATGTAGATGCATCACAAACCGATGAAGATCATGGAGACTTCTTTTCCTATTTGTTTAATGAAGATGAAGTGTAACTAATGATGTAGTAACTGAATATGTGAAAGACAAGTAGTTACTAACTGATGAATTGATACATTTCATTTCTCTGATAAACAGCAGGGAATGTCAAAGGAAAATTGTTTTTATATAGTGTTATCAGCTACATGAAATGTGCTCTTTTATGGATCACTAAGCCAACCACATGTTTACGTGACTTTTCACCTAATAACCTTTGTGATGATAAACTTATGTACCAACTAGCAGCTTCCTCTGTTCTAGAACATGCAGACTTTGAAAAGGGGAACCTCAGCTCTGAGAATAACTCTGTTATTTTTGCACACACACACACACAGACTCAAGCTTGTATAAATAAAGCACGCAGACAGTGATGAGACGCAGGTCGTGCGTCCATGACTGCCCTCGCGAGTGAAAGAAGCTGCAGTGTTTGTGTTTTCTAACTCAGGGGTCTTAGCTGAAGAACTGCAGGGTGATTTAAAGAAATCCCCTGTCAGTAAACAATGGCATCCTCAAAGATTGACCTTTGTCTCTTAGATGCGGAAGTTCTTGTCCAGTCGAGGTGACTCCTGTCACGGCTGTGTAGCCAGTATGTTTGCAGAGTGGGCCGCAACACAGACATCGGAGAAAAACAAAAAGTATAACAAAAAGCGAGCCTTTATTGTCGCTGAGTTCATAAACAGAAAACAAGGAAAAAACTGAACATACGTAAACCTATACTAGGATAAACTAAGATTGACTATGAAAACGAACAACATTAAGCTATTCAGAGAATAGCTGCTGCCATCATCATCCGTCATCATTTCTGCTACATTGGCAGGGCTAGGGGCCAGGACTCTACTCTTCAGGTTCTTGGGGGATGTTGCTAACTCCGGGTCCGATAACAGGCACCACACCCGCAGTAGATGTGCTCGGTGTGAGGTCTTGCTGCAAGCTATCAAATACGGTGCATCTCTCGGCTTTAAAAAAAAAAAAAAAACGCTATGCGTCGCCAGGTGTTTCATCAGATTCGAGGTGTTTCATCCTTTGCACAGTATCACCTTAAAGCACTTGTTGCAGGCTACTGAGTTTGCATCTTTTGCTGTGAAGTACAGACTTTTGACGGCTTCGCCTTGGGCATTTTTAATCTGTAGTTCTGCTCTAAAAGAACGTACGTACCTGGGCCCGCCTACTATCCTTGGAAAGGTATAATGATTAGCAAGAATCCAAAGTGTATGACATCTCAGGAAAAAAAAGTGCCAAAATAAAGCACCTAAATGACATGAGACAAACCTTCACAATAAAACAAGAAACAGAGACGCAGACTTGACACTGAACTAATCCTATACTAAACACGAGACACAACCTAAGAACTAATCCCTCACCAAGAATAACTGAAACGTAGATTTATAATAATAATAATCAACAAAGCACCAGCCCGAAATTGTGTCTACTTTCATCTTACAGTCCGGCAACAAATAAATTGCACTGCGAACAAATTCTATCAATGTTTCCAAGGTCGAGGTCAAGGTCAAGGTAACTTTATTTATACCCATAGGCAAGGTAAATTTCCTTTACAGAAAAATGACAGCATTTGGCATCCCTTTAAAAACACACATACCTAGTAAAGATATAAACCTCACTGTGGCACATATATAGTAATTTAATATTTCGAATCAAAAACAGTTCTTATTTAATTCAGTGACAGCAACGGGGACAAAGCTATTTTTATAACGCTTTGTCCTGCATCTCGGAAATAGAAACCTCCGTCCTGAGGGAAGAAGCTGAAATTCACCCCTTAGAGGATTGGGAACCATTTTTAAGGATTGATAAAGCCATCCTCTGTACCTGCTTAGAGTACAGGGAGGCTAAACAAGACTGTGGCTCACCTATCAGACGACTGGACCATCTCACTATCTGATTTAGAGAGTTTTTCTCTGTGACAGAGGTCTGACCAAACCATGCCACCAAACAAAAGGATAAAACAGACTCAATAAAAGAACGATAAAACAAAGTTAAAAATTTTTGGTCAATGTGGAAATGAGCAAGTTTCCTAAGGCAATAAAGGTGCTGGTGACCCTTTTTACAAACTGATTTGCAATTTTGATCAAAGTTCAGTTTTTCATTGATTATGGTCCCAAGATATTTATATGATTGTACTTGCTCTATTTTCTGACCTTTAATTAAAGTGACTCCATGCCCATTTTGTTGTTTCCTAAAATCAATCACCATATCTTTTGTTTTAGATATGTTCAGCTGGAGATAAGACTCCTCACACCACTAAACAAAGTCATCAATGACTGGACCGTGGTTAGTTTCACCCTCTTTCAGTAAGCTGACAATAACAGAGTCATCTGCATATTTAATAATGACCCTGTTTTCATGTCTTCTCTGACACATATTTGTATAGAGAGTGAATAATAAGGACGATAGGACGCACCCTTCAGGAGAACCTGTGGAGGAGAACACTGGGTCAGACAGAACCCCATTTATTCTCACTCTCTGTGACCTGTCAGTTAAAAAATCTAATATCCAGCCCAGCAGGTTTTTCCTGATTTCAAACTGTTCTAAAAGTCTTTTAATTAAAATATGGGGCTGTATTGTATTAAAAGCCGAAGAAAAATCAATGAAAAGAAGTCTTGCAAAAGTCCCTTTAATCTCTACATGTTTAAGAATCAGATTTAGTAAAGTCAAAAGTGCGTCCTCCACTCCTCTGTTGGGCCTATATGCAAACTGCATTGGATCCCGCTGGTGTTCAGTCTCTTTCATAATCACATTTCTGATGATTTTTTCAAAGACTTTCATTACAACTGAAGTGAGGGCAACAGGCCTGAAGTCATTTAGAAGTTTTGGACGACTAGATTTAGGGACAGGAACCACGACTGCTTCCTGTGTGTGTTGTTAGAAATCAAACTTTAACTTTAGGAAAAAATATGCCAAAAGCACATTTACAATTACTTAAGACCGTTTTTAATTTCTTTTCTTTAGATCAAATCCCCTGTGTGGGGATTTGATCTAACATGATCCCCCTCACACATATACGGACTCCGAGGATGAGCAGCCTACAAAAAAACGGTTTCCCCAGGCCCCTCGAGTGAAAATACCAGGTAATAAAATACTGTCTAGTGTCTGTGTACATATCTGTGTCTGACACAAGGAAACTTTTTTGACAAGTTGTCTGTATTCTTAAATACTTAAAAATTATCTTTTTCTAAACAGCCCTCACCACTCCGCAGTCGGCCCCCCAGCCCACTGATAGCAACCATCATAATGCCCCACCCAGCTTCCGGCACCTTTCGCCACTCCGGCACAAACCGACACAGCTTTGCGATCTCCCCAGCGTGCAGAGTCTGATGTCGATGTCTTCCCTATAGATGGTATGCTTTTAAAAAAGTTTTAAAGCTGCATCACAATGTCATTGTACTCTTATCTTCAAAACACCAATTTATACTCCTGAATGTCATCTTGTTGTGATTTTTTTTTCTGTAGATTCCAGAGACTCTGTGAGGCCACTATTACAAGGCAAGTTTGAAAATCTTGGAATTTCACAGTTTACATGGTATAACAAATATATGTGACAGGCAAAAACTAGTAAACACTTTAAGCAGTTACAAGAACTAACAAATGAATATCCAACAAAAGGGAATAGAAATACATTGTACTGCAAATATTTTGGTTTATTCTTTGTATGACTTGAAAATCAGGCTTTAGGGAAAACTAAATGACATGGTTCTATCATCAACTGCATGAAGTAAACACACAAGCACTTGCATACACATTTAACACATGAGACATGCTAATTCCATCTCTTAAAATGTGTCTATAGGTGAGACGCTTTGCGTTGATTGGTGCTGCTGGACCACACTGGAGGTGCGTGTCTGCCGTGTAATGGCTTATGCCATTACAACGAGCTGGCCTCGGTACTCAACTGGGCAGGGAAAAAAAAAAAACAAAGGACCAGACAAAGCAAAAAAGGGCATTTAAAGAGACAGCGCTGTGCAGATGCATATTTGGTAAGTTTTACCGTTTATTGTA
The DNA here is from genome assembly GCA_922035795.1 of Oreochromis mossambicus. Lineage (NCBI taxonomy): Eukaryota > Metazoa > Chordata > Actinopteri > Cichliformes > Cichlidae > Oreochromis > Oreochromis mossambicus. The sequence goes on along the minus strand of CAKLIZ010001831.1, from coordinate 18,864 downwards.
GTTTTATGAGCCTAAAGTGAACAATAAAGGGATCAATTGATGTGCTGGATGCGTTTCACATTTCCTATGTCTGTTTTTTGCTATATTACTTTGTCTTTCTTAATAACAAGACTTTCATGTCCGGTTAATCTGGAGATGGAGTCTTTGGTCTCCGGCTTGTTTTGTCCTCCGGTTGTACACTTTGTACAGCCCGAGGACCCCATGTTTTCTTTTTTTTAAAGGATACACGGCACACCATGCTAAGACATATCACATTTTCAGCTTATAGCTCTTTGGGAATCAAATGCGGCAGTTTGCTGATTTCTGCCTGGTGATTTTCATGTTTATCAGCCTAGGAGTTTACATGCTTTCTCCCTGCTGAAGACAATTAACAAGAGCTTATTCATGTGCTCTAATTCCCTTTTTTGTCTTTGTTTTTTTGTGTGTGTGTGTCTATTTTTGTCCTAGATGGCCTGGCGCAGCAGGTAGGGGCGAACTCTATGTCTGAGTTGGTCTTTGCTCAAGCAGTCCAGAAATGGCTCAGATATGCTCAAGATCGTACGGGTGGCGCGCAGGACGCACATCATCCATCCCCATCCCGGAGTAAATAATAAAAAGTGACGTGAAACATAGAAATGTAAATAGGAAACTTTGTCTTTTAATAAAGTATTTTGCAAATGATACATGTCTATTGACATTTTTTGGGTTTTTTTCAATAAAAAGCAACTGTGCAAAAGAGGTACAAAATGAACATCATAGTTCAACAGTGTTTCAGTATCAGAATCTGACAATGTTTCAATGTCAACAGTATTAGAAAATATAACGTCGAATCAATGTCAGGTTTCAACATTGATTCAACATCAAAACCTGACGCTGTTTCAACGTTAAAAAAGGGTGCAAGAGTGACGTTAGGTCAACGTCAGATCTCAACGTTGATTCAATGACATCGCCTGATATTGATTCAACATTGTTTCAATGTTTCCTTGCTATCTGGGTAGGCAACCTGAGCAGTGTGACGAAGGTAGTGTGACGAAGGTCAGACCATACCATTTCACACGTCTCTCACTTCCGCACTTCTCGTACTCCGTGGTACCCGCCATACGTAGTCCGCAAAGTGCACGTACTACGAAGTGTGCGGTTGCTGGAAGTACGGTGGGTACTACGAAGTACGAGAAGTGTGTCCTTCAAAAACAAAATATGTTCCTTAATATAGATAAATGCATAAATGAAACTGAAAATTGAAAATAGCATATTGTGCTGATCTATGATACCAATTATTGCTTTGAAATAGTAAAATGAGAAAATAACAAAACTAAATAAAATCAGTTGTATTCTTTGTCATGGCTCTTCTCTGCAATTTTCCCTGAGTCCAGTGGCGGTCCTAGCCTGTTTGGTGCCCTGGGCGAACACTCCCTCACTTTTTTTGTATCGAAAAAATATCAAACCGTGACACCGAAGTATCGAACCGAACCGAGCCATGAATTTTGTGTATTGTTGCACCCCTAATATATATATATATATATATATATATATATATCCCAATTATGTCACCTACAGTAAAAGAGCATCTATTTATATTTCAAAACATACACTTCTAAATATTTTGTTAATATCACATTGCTGCAGGTTGGTACAAACATATGGTTTCTTCATACCTCAGTCTTTGAATGATGTGTTGTGCAGCTGCGGACCATAAGCAAACGGGTTTAGTTTGACATGGGAGACCTTTATTTGATCCCCCACTTGAAAGTGCTGCATTGCTGCCTCTCTCCACAGGGACACTGTCATGGTATCACCATCCTGAAATCTCAAACATGACAGAATGAAAGATTTATTCATTAAGTAATACAAAAGGCCACTCAATACCAAAATAAAGCCCACAGCCTAAGACAATCTGCTCCTCTACCACCAATCTCAAACATGCCAAAGACTTTGACCACTTTTAAACTCACACTTCAGTTGCACCATTTCCTGCTGTAGCTGCAGATTTTTATGGGAACTTCTTGTTTCCCTGACTCCACCTTCCTGACTGCCAAACACTGAAAAGTCCATTGAAATATAGTGTCACTTATAGTGAATGTATACATTCTTTGATAGGACTTTCTTTCTTCAACACTGTTTATGTTCTGTTATTATGGGTTTCATGAAAATTCTTTCATGAAAAATCCATGGATACATGATACATTTCATAATATTCTTTTAAACCCATGCTTCAGCAACACCAACATTAATGTCCAGTTTGCCGGTTTCAAGTATGACAATTACACTTGCCATAGATTAGACCCAATTCACCGTAATAGACTATTTCCACTGTACCTCCTCTTTTTCTTATTAGACACAATAAATTCAATAAACCTGTTTCTCTGTAAATGCATGTACCAAACTATATAAACTAATCATTGTGTTATTGTGAGAAACTGCAGAATAAATGCAGTACAAACTGTTCAGTCTAATCTCACCAATACAATTGTATGTTGGCATGATGGAGATGGGCTGTATAAAAACCAGAAACACTTTGAAATACAAATTACAAAATCATATTCATTCATCTTTTTTTCCAAATGTAGTTTTTGTTGGACATCAAAAATTATTATTTTTACTTGTAAACACATAAAAATACTCCTGGCTTTGATGAAAACTTAAAACAATGTCAATTCTGCTGACAGTACAAACACTTACCTCCACAAAAACCTTCCCTTGTTCTTTGTGGAGCTCATCCTCAGGGTTGTCACAGGAGCTGGGGGAAGCAAATCATCCTCTACTTTGAAAAAAGCTCTTCTGACACAGGAAGGGCAGAGGCCTTGAAAAACTGAGTGTGAGCACTAATGTGTATGGCATAAGGGGGACCGCTACCTCCTAACTCATCCCCCCTAATTATACATGACAGCTGCTGCTGCACTTTTGATGCAAACTCCTCAAACAATGTCACTTTGACCACCATCTCCCCATCAGATATGGCTGCCACCATATTACATTTTGTAATTACAGCTCACTCTTTCACATCCCAACTTATCACCCTCAGCTGGTCACAAAGTTTTAAGACGCAGACATGCAAGGGCGGTGACCAGAAATAAGGCGCTTCGGGCTGGTTGCTAATGAGTCACAACAATTTGATTCTGGAAAACAAAAAACCAACACAAACACATTAACAAGTTAATACATTTCTGCTACACTTCTGATATCACATAGTAACACCTGTTAAGCCTCAGAGCTTTGAAGGAGAGGCTGCGGGAGCCCAGAGCATAGACTGGATATCAAAGATGACCTGTTTTTCAGTGAGTGTATTTGGAGCGGATGGTGGAGCGCTCAGTTTCTCAGTGGATTCATGTTTCAGTCCTTGACGTTGATGCTTGTTTGTTTGAAAGGACACAGATGGACCCTTTTTTCTACTTTCCTTCCGTTATGTGTCCTCTGTGCTTCATTTGCTGCTCTTCACTCTGTTACTTTGGACTGATTTCACTTACACTTTGTTTCCATGGTTTCTTTGCACCACACTGACAGCACGTGAACAATATGACATGTTTGATCTCAGGTTCAAAGAAGGAGCAGTATCCTCTCTCCAACCTGTTTCTCCATCTTCTACAACACCTGATTCATTCCAGTTTCTCTGCTTTCACTTTGATTCATGTCAACATGAAGCCTGAACGTCTGTGATGAACACACGATCAGCATCACTGACATATTTCATCATTTAAAAACACTTCTTGTCACTGTGGTGGTTACAGTGACATCATGCAGTTTGTGTTTTGACCTCCAGAGGGCAACAAATCAGCACAGACAGAGAGCTCCATTCAAACTTTGCTGCCATCAGTAATAATTCTTCAGATATAATCATCAGTGTTTGAGCAGTTATGATATCAGGGGCAATCTAGACACATGTGACAATACTGAACATGTCACATAGCACACCTTAATAATCATGTGATCCACTCTCAGTTTGCACTTTCATTCATGACTTCAACAGGTTGAAATGAGCGTTGAAGAAACATTCAGTGAAATAAAGCTGTTCCTGATCCATTTCTTTTACAACTGTAATAAATTACAGGAAGTCTCTGGGAGTATTGCTGAATCTCCTGAAGCAAGATCAGACATGGATGGGGTGCTGCAACTGAGACCTGCAATTCGTCTTTTCTGGTCGGAGTGGAGTGGAGAATCACCCAGCGTGGTCTGCAAAGACAGCTTTGTCTCCCACTGTCCACTGCCTCGTCCATCCACAGGATGCTATATTACTACTAGTATAATACTTGCAACTGTTGTAGCAGACAACAGATTGATGAAGTGCTATATAAAAAAAGAAACCAAAAGATTAGATTCTAAAAGTTTCAAAGACATTTAATTTATATATTTTATATAATACAGTAAATGTGTACGAATGACCGGCAATCATACAATCACTGAAATTATCCATGAAACTAGCTAAGTACTTCCTAAATGTGTGTAGATTAACGACAATTATTTTACGTGGATATGATTGTCTCTGATGAGCCTAAGGTACCATACACTCAATCTTGTGTATGGGAAAGTGTGACTCAAACTCTTGGGGTGTGATATAAAGCGCCTTGAGGCGACTGTTGTTGTGATTTGGTGCTATATGAATAAAATTGAATTGAATTGATTTGAATTGGTAGTCTTTATGCAGCTCTGTTAAATAACATTTTGTTACTGTTGATGCTTCATAAAGATCAGGAATGCTGCAAACTGAAACTGTGCTGCTGTTAATATTTAAGAAATATACAAATAGATATCCGAAAAGAAACAGTTCAGGGGGGCGACTGCGTGGGAGCCGGTGGAGGTGGAGCTGCAGGGCCAGCCGAAGTAGAAACCTCTGGCCGGGACAAGGAAGGACCTGAAGGTATGGAAACCTCTAGCAGGCCAGGATGCCTGTTATGGCATAGTGTATGCTGTACAGTGCAGCAAAGAATGCTCAGACCTCTACATTGGAGAAACCAAACAGCTGCTTCATAAACGCATAGCACAACATGGAAGAGCTGTCAGGGGCTGGGTCTGTGACCCAGCATTTTCAGTTTATGTCTTTGATTCCTGGTGTTTGTCACGGTTCTGGATCATTTTGACCCAGCATTTTGAGTTTCTTATGTTTTGGTTTATTTTTGCATTATGGATTATTTTCTGATTCTCTCCCACATTTTGTCCGAAACTGTACATTAACAAGTCTTTTTTTTTTACTGTTATTCAAATGCGACCGTGGAAATAACGAATAGAAGAAAATTCATTCATTCTTACCTTATACTAATCGTGGTGCAGGCCAGTGCAGTGCATGAACTGATGCCTTCTCCGGTCAATTCCGCTGAGAGTAAATCGAATGTCCTGCACTACTGTACAAGACAATGGTTACCTGGAGGGATGTACCACTGTCAGAGGGGTGCTGCGGAATAGTCCAAGTGATCGCTGCTTTAATTTCCCGGTCAACTATACATAAATTGCACGTCGACACGATTTTTTAAAGCTGGTGAACTAGACCAAGTCATTGATAACAAAAGAACAATAAATCTACTTTCTCCGGTACTTTATACCCGCTCAGTTGCAATGCAATTTAACGCTCAACTACAAATCGATGGCTTTTTGATGGTGACCGGCGCCGAATGATGGTCAACTATAAATAGACGTTTTCTCGACGTTGTTGTTGTCACCTGGTCGACTACAAATAGATCAAATATCAATGACAAAAAAACAACGGTGAATCAACATCGTTACAACGTCCCTATAGTAAGACCGTCGGTTTACAACAGTATTTCAATGTTGTTACAACATTGGCATTTCAACCCCGACCATATACGACGGTTCAGATGAAAAATCAACATCAATTCAATGTCGTGTTGCTATCTGGGTAGCAACTATGATACTAACCGCGAGAAACGTTTCATACAGCTTTGTTTGACAGAAATGAAGGAGAAAAAAGTTTTGTTCGTTCATTTTCTTTATGACATCACTTTGATTAGTTGAGTATCTGAGGCTGAGACCACAGGACTGTAAAACATGATTGTTGGGCTTCATTTCTGCCATTTCAAGTTTAGCTAGTAAATAACAATTAGCTAATATTGCTCATGAGACTAAATTCATCTCACTTTGGTAATGTAAATATAATATGGCCAATATTATATTTATTGCCGGATTATTATGATATATTACAGCAGTGAGCTCTGTGTCATTCACTGAGCTTCAGTAAAGATTCAAGTAGCAGTTATTTATATTTCCTATCACCTTAAATCTTCACTCAAAGACAAGTATCTCTGACAGTGTATATACAGATGTATTATATATAAGAGACAAATATTGTTTGTTTAATTTGTTGGCATTACTAAATTTGGCTCAATGCTTACATATATGCGTAAAAATAAATTGTATGAGCTGTGAAAACTGTTTCTGATAAAATGAAGAGTAGACTGATATATTAAATATTCCTTTATTGGGTGAGAAAATCAGAGCATGTCATAACTGCGTTAAGTCATACAGAATAGATATCAGAGCCTTAAACAGGCTGACTTCTGCTAAATGGGTCAAACTGGGCAGAAAGTCTACAAACACATAACATCCTTATAGAATATGATGTAACACTATAGATCAACTTACCTCAGAATATATAAAGCATATAAACAATTACAGCAATATGATGCAACAAACACAGCAGTACTACTAATCCAAAATACTCAAAGCTTCATAGAACTGAAACAAACATTTATTTTTAGCTCCATTCTGCTGCTGATACATACTTTAGGTTTCTGAATATTAAACTTGTTTCTGCCTTTCATAGTGTGTAACTTGAAGGCCCTGAGTACTTTCTCCCACACTGAAAACACTGGGATGATAACATTATTTGAACATTACCTAATAAGACTGATTCAGGACAGACAATTAGTTATGTTAAACTTTCCTAGCAGTCCTTCACAAACAGGGAACAGTCTGTCTATTCTCTCCATCTGTCAGCTGCTGCTGGCTCTTCCTCCTCCTCTTCCTCACACACTGCTGAGTGTGTCCTGGTGGATCATCAGGGGTGCAAAGCCTCACAGATGATGTGCAGCAGTGGGTCCCTCAGTCTGTCCTCACTCTGGACACTTGCAGTTGTCACACATGGAAATCAAATGTGTGATAAGCTGCAGGATTCAAACACACACTGTAAAAAAAAAACTGTCAAATGTACGGTAAAATACCGGCAGCTGTGGTAGCCAGGAATATACCGTCAAAAAAATGTGGGATCTGTAAAAGACAATACGGTATACTGGTTTTGTAACCCTAAATTTTAAGGTAGACAACGTATTATTTTACCAAAATCATGATAGAAAAAAAACAAATATATTTGTCAATTATACAGCAATTTAATGTAAAAAATGCAACTTTCCATAGCTTTTTACGGATATTTGCAGTAAAAAAAAAGTTATAATATAATAATATTTACAGTAATTTGTTGTTAATTTAACAGTAATAGGATAGACCCTATTATTGTAAATAACTGTAAAAATAACAGAAATATGTTAAACCTTATTAAAACCTTTGACAGTAAAAAACACAGTGAAATTGTATAACAAATTACAGCATTTTATTTTGACCAGATACATTTTACGGTAAATTCCTGGCAACCACAGCTGCCGGTATTTTACCGCTAAAAATACAGTACAATATGAGGAACATAAATGGTTTACCGTACATTTTACATTTGCAACCGCTAAATATAGAAAAATCTAAAGATGCTCATATATAACCAAGGTAGTGAATATTACTGATAAACAATGAGAATATTTGACATACCATTTGAAAACAGACCAAACATATCATTTTCTCTATTCCTACAAAACAGCATAGATCTTGAGAATACAGCATGTGTCCATATATATGGCTGGTAATCCATGGAGGAATGAATAAACATGAAATAAAATATTACCTGCCCCTGACCTATCAACAGTAATGAGTCACTGGGTCCTGCCTTGGTGAAGGAAAGGACTCAGTGGAGTTTCTAATGCGCATGGTGTCGAAGATACAAGCGCTGCAGGAGTACTTCAATGTCCATCAGGAGTTCACTTTGGACTGGCAGGATCCCCTCTGCAGCAAAAAATGGACAAAGTTTGATCAGTGCTTGAGCAAAATGCACAGAAATGAACAAAACGTGCTGCCAAAAACAGATCTAATGATAAATGATTTCTTAAGTGTAAAATATACAGTTCTTAAAGGATAGCTATTGTCAAAATGCAACCTGGGCTGTTTTTTTTTTTTTTTTTTTAATTAGACAAACATATATCTAAAAGCATAATTACGACAAACGAGCCGTTTTTGAGATTGACCGTGATTTTGTTTTGTGGTCAATAGCCAGTGAATGGGAATACTAGGGGGCCAGGGCATAAATTTGAGCGCATCAAAATCGATACAGTAAAAAAAAAAAAAAAAAAACAGCCCCGGGTTCGTTTTGGCAATAGTTATCCTTTAAATCTACTTATGTAAAAGTGATACATACAGGGAGTGCAGAATTATTAGGCAAATGAGTATTTTGTCCACATCATCCTCTTCATGCATGTTGTCTTATTCCAAGCTGTATAGGCTCGAAAGCCTACTACCAATTAAGCATATTAGGTGATGTGCATCTCTGTAATGAGAAGGGGTGTGGTTCTAATGACATCAACACCCTATATCAGGTGTGCATAATTATTAGGCAACTTCTTTTCCTTTGGCAAAATGGGTCAAAAGAAGGACTTGACAGGCTCAGAAAAGTCAAAAATAGTGAGATATCTTGCAGAGGGATGCAGCAGTCTTAAAATTGCAAAGCTTCTGAAGCGTGATCATCGAACAATCAAGCGTTTCATTCAAAATAGTCAACAGGGTCGCAAGAAGCGTGTGGAAAAACCAAGGCGCAAAATAACTGCCCATGAACTGAGAAAAGTCAAGCCTGCAGCTGCCAAGATGCCACTTGCCACCAGTTTGGCCATATTTCAGAGCTGCAACATCACTGGAGTGCTGAAAAGCACAAGGTGTGCAATACTCAGAGACATGGCCAAGGTAAGAAAGGCTGAAAGACAACCACCACTGAACAAGACACACAAGCTGAAACATCAAGACTGGGCCAAGAAATATCTCAAGACTGATTTTTCTAAGGTTTTATGGACTGATGAAATGAGAGTGAGTCTTGATGGGCCAGATGGATGGGCCCGTGGCTGGATTGGTAAAGGGCAGAGAGCTCCAGTCCCACTCAGACGCCAGCAAGGTGGAGGTGGAGTACTGGTTTGGGCTGGTATCATCAAAGATGAGCTTGTGGGGCCTTTTCGGGTTGAGGATGGAGTCAAGCTCAACTCCCAGTCCTACTGCCAGTTTCTGGAAGACACCTTCTTCAAGCAGTGGTACAGGAAGAAGTCTGCATCCTTCAAGAAAAACATGATTTTCATGCAGGACAATGCTCCATCACACGCGTCCAAGTACTCCACAGCGTGGCTGGCAAGAAAGGGTATAAAAGAAGAAAAACTAATGACATGGCCTCCTTGTTCACCTGATCTGAACCCCATTGAGAACCTGTGGTCCATCATCAAATGTGAGATTTACAAGGAGGGAAAACAGTACACCTCTCTGAACAGTGTCTGGGAGGCTGTGGTTGCTGCTGCACGCAATGTTGATGGTGAACAGATCAAAACACTGACAGAATCCATGGATGGCAGGCTTTTGAGTGTCCTTGCAAAGAAAGGTGGCTATATTGGTCGCTGATTTGTTTTTGTTTTGTTTTTGAATGTCAGAAATGTATATTTGTGAATGTGGAGATGTTATATTGGTTTCACTGGTAAAAATAAATAATTGAAATGGGTATATATTTGTTTTTTGTTAAGTTGCCTAATAATTATGCACAGTAATAGTCACCTGCACACACAGATATCCCCCTAAAATAGCTAAAACTAAAAACTACTTCCAAAAACATTCAGCTTTGATATTAATGAGTTTTTTGGGTTCATTGAGAACATGGTTGTTGTTCAATAATAAAATTATTCCTTAAAAATACAACTTGCCTAATAATTCTGCACTCCCTGTAGACAACGCAGCCCTAATCACAATCATAATTTGTTGGAAAACGTATTTAAGTTTCCTATTGATTTATCATAGAACTTGAAGTTAATGGCTGAATGCATGGTGATGAGACCTATCATTCAATCTACATTTTATAGCGTATGAAACTGCTCACCTGGACATGAACCTGAGCTCGGCTGATTAAGATTAGTGTCTCCTGTCCATCTTTCTTTAGCAAAACTTGAATAATACCACTGCTTACCTCTTATTGAATCTTTGGGTGCAGACTTAATTGAAGAGCCTCGTATAAACAGGCAGGGTGTGATGTTTAGGGAAACCAAAGAATACAGGCGCCATCATTTCTGCCAGAAGACTCATGGGGTGCAACGAAGCTTTCATTGTGGACTGGCTAGATACCTTCTGCATTCAGAAAGAAAACAAGAAGGGCATACACCATAAACAATAATAACTGACAAAAATAATGAGACAAGAAATTAAAGTAACAAAATAAGTGCAAATCAAGTTTCCCTGTGTTGCAGTGTAGCTGAATGTTTTTCAACAATTTGATTTACGGTAAAACACATACCAAATATTTCCAGCCAAGGTTTGTTTCAATCTTCAGCATGTTTTTCCTGCCATTGTCTTGAAACTGTTTCATCTGTCTCTCTCATTTGATGCTGTTTACAAAAACAAAACAGCAATATTGTAAAGGGAAAAAGGAAATGGGAAAAAAAAGAAAAAAAGATTATGACCTGAAATCTCACCATTTCCTGAGAGTCACAGGTCCTTTGAGTATCCTTATGGTTTCTGCTCAAATTCAGTGTCTGAAAAGGGCAGGAACAAAACAAACCTTTTTAATCATAAAGAGAGAGTTCTGACACTGACGTTCACACATCGCCATTGCACATGTAAACGAAGAAACCACCGCCACACCAGTGACATGGGTGGGGGCAGAGTGTCTTTGGTAAAAATGAGCCTTAAACGCGCCATACCTGGTGTATGTCTGCTTGCAGCCTGCTTCAATACACCGAAAGAAACAACGTGGCTCATTCCGATGCAGTTTACAATAAGCCCCTTGATGACTGAACTACACTGTAAAAAGAAAATAGGTGAACCAACTTAATTGAATTATTTCAATTGGTAACACCTAATTTAATTAAGTAGTTTGAAATGAAGTTAATACATTAGATGAATCAGTTGTGTTACTCTAATGTATTAACTTCATTTCAAAGAACTTAATTAAATTAGGTGTTACCAATTGAAACAATTCAATTAAGTTGGTTCACCTATTTTCTTTTTACAGTGTACCTTACCACAGAAATTACAGGTTAACATAACTCCATGTACTTTGGTAATTCCTCCCTAGCGAATTAAGCACGCCAAACACAGAAACTAATCCAGAGCAATGCTTCTCTCGCAACAGTAATGCTAACTCAACTCACAAATGCTAACTAAATTCACAACCTCACTCTTAAAAAACGAACTGCTAAAATTATCTATAAACGCTGGGCTGGTGGATTTTTATAACAGAGATAACTTGAAGTTGCATGTACTCACCTCACCTCGAACTAATTGTAAGCTGCCAGGATGTCTACAAATTCCGAAGATGCTGTGGTCCAAGCAGCAATAAATGGCGCTAATATATGAGTTCAAAACTGTGTCCGTTAGCGAAGCCAACTTGAGTCTCCTGCATGAAAAAAAGAGCGGTTGGCACACAGCTCAGCAGCGCGCCGCGCTATTGGTCATTTTCAGGTGACGTCATCCCGCAATGTAATGTCGCTCTTTGTTTCTTTAGGAGGTTCGAATTTGATCAGAAGTCACGTCTGCAGACCGCTGCAGCCACGTCTTGCCTTGCTTCCCCTTTTTTTGGTGAAATGGTTCGCTCATACTGCACAATGTTGCTACCAGAATTTTTTTTTCTCTGCAATTCGAACGTAAAACGTCTGTACACAGTTTACCAGCAGTTTAGCTACCAATCAACAGCGATCACACAAACTCAAAATTTAAGGCGGACCCACTTAAGGTGGTCTGATAATATGGCGTGAAACACAACAACATAAAGTTGTTTTAAAATAATAATTAAAAAAGATTATTGAAATCAATTTTATTCACAACCATGAACTTTATTTTTAACATCTTCTTTTGCTGTTGATTTTTTTATCAGAAGGTTAACAATGATATACTGCAGGCCTAACTTTTAATCTGTATATCAGTATCTGAATTTTAAAATAAAAAAAAATACTATCAATTTTATTGTCTTTCACTGCTGATATTTGCTTTTTTTTTTCTTTTTTTAAAATGATATTTACTGGTTGTATTATTATGGTGGACCCTATTGTTTAACATCTTGCTTCTGTAAAAATGAATGTTTTTGTTTGCTTAAAAATCTACAGCTTTATACTGTGAATTCCAATGTGCACAACCCGAAAAGATGTAGTTTTACTCAAATAATACCGTAAAATCTAAGTTTTTCAGACATTTTCAACATTACAATATTTAATTGTAAAATGTATGCATATTTATTTGTTTTCACAGACAGTATTTATAATTTCAACATTTTATCACAGTAAAAAACAAAGTTTTATCCAGTCTCACAATTAACGGTTATTCAATCTATTTAATACAGTAAAAGGAAGTTTTTGGTTTTACGCTCCATTACCGTTGGAATTTGACGGTGTTTTGCTGTATATTTTACTGACTTTTTTTACAGTGCAAGTGTAACTTATAAATACATGTTCATACTTTTATTCCACAATCAGAGAGAAAGAAACAGAGAGAGAGTGCAGGACAGACAGACAGGTGACAGTCTCAGGTGTATACACTGCTACAAAACAGCACAAGAGGTAGGTAACATTAACAGTCCAGTGAATTCTGCTTGTGCTTGTTTTCCGAACAAAATATTCACACCCATCGCCGCGCTATGAATTGTGGGATATATGTGACCACAAAGTCTACACCGGACCCAACCTTCAAATTTGGGGAAATGAACTGTGCATTTATCGACCACATTTGGAGTACACTTTGAATTCGGACAGCCTTCGTTGCGTCGCTTTGACGTAATCGGTCTAAAAATGCGCACTACAAAGCGTGCGGTTGCTGAATTGGGACAGAGCCTATAACTACACAAACACGAACGTAGCTCAGAATGGCGGACACACTTGGCCTCATCGGTCTAGCTGTAAGTCTGTTACCGTGAACTATGGAGCGGCAGTTTTGTGCTGGAACTAAGCTGCACACAGCTGATGTTTGCCAGAAGAACATTACACACTTACTTTAATGGAGAGACCGGAAATAAAAACACACACAGTTTGTGTGTGTTTTAAAGACAAACTGTTAAAGGAGGAAACAAAGCAAACTTACAGTTCCTTCAAACACATGAATAACAAGATCCATTCCACACCTGGGGCCCGTTCTTCGTACCTCGCTAAGTAAGTTAGCCGGATTTGAATGTTGACGATTTCGCGTGATCTTGGATCGTTCGGTTCTTCGAAGCTCATCTGGGACTTGCTGTCATAGCAACAGATCCGTAAGCGTAAACCTGCTCGGGAGCAGGTTTACTTTATGTAAACAGGATTAGATCGCGGCCTCTCAGGTATGTCCGCTGCAGTTATATGAAAGCAAGAGCGATATTTCTCCAATGTTTGTCCATAAATAAATATTATCAATGTAACTAAAGATAATGCAGCATTCGATTCTTTTATTGATTTCATACAGATACATACAGGTCATTTCCGAAAAAAAGGGAAATGTACTATTAATCATTCTATTACATGTAGTAGATCATGTCAGATGTAATTCATATTTTAGAGTAGTAATAGTAAATTACTACGTGCAATCAAGATGACAGACCACGACTATAAAAGCGAAGGTGGATTTGGGAAGTCTGTCGCAGCCATGTCCTGTCCGTTTGTACGCGAGCAAGGAAGGTGCAAGATTGATAAGGAGAGTTTACAGAATGTAGCGTATATTGCGGGATAGACAGGATCCTTTAGCTCAGCGCGACAGTGTGCTCATAGAGAGATATCGATTCTCCCGTGAGGGTATTATTTACTTTCTTCCTCTCTCTCTCTCTCTATATATATATATATATATATATATATATACGTACTGTACTGTATATACTCCCAACTTACTGTGCATGCTTCAGTCACCCCTTGCATGGGAACAGGTAAAAGTGATGGAGTGTTATGTCAAACTACACACAAAAAAACCCACAATGTCAATAAATGTCACAGTACAAAAAGGGGTGTGACGAGAGGGTGCAGGACCACCACCTGTCTTTATTTGCTCTTCCCTTTTCTTGGTTGCTGTTATAAACAAACAAACAGATTATTCCAGGGTCTCTTGTCATAGACTAAAAGCAATATAAGTGATAAATATTACCATTCTGTGGAATATTTTTATATTTCACTTTTACTTGTTCCCATGTTCTAGTGGGTCCTGTTGTGGCTCTAATGTGAAAGAGGATATGATGTAATATAATATAATATGGTATGATATAATATCACATGATATAATGTAATATCATGGATCACTTACGAGTTTAATTTGTCAGCAACTTTCTGCCAGCCCTCTCTCCTTGCTTTTGCAGCCTTTGCAGTGTTCCCCTGCGTTTTAATTAAACTCTGAAACTCCTGATATCCCTCAATCAAGAGTTCTTGGTCTGCTGCCGTGAAATACTGAGCGCGCTCCTTCGACATCTTCGCCGACCAATCACAGGGTTGCCGATCAATGTTTCTACTATCGATGCGTAGCCCCTTTTAAGCCACCCAGTGATCTCAGATTACTTCATCCAGCTATACTAATCGTCAACAACAGGTGTGTTCGGAGAACCGGATTAGCGAGCTCAAAGTTGGCGCGATGATTTGATCTTGGATGTGTCATTTGATCTTGGATGTAGTAAGCGAGGTACGAAGAACGGGCCCCTGGATACTAAACACAGACACAGGTGAGCTGCTTCCTGGAATGAGGCAGGACTCCACCTGAAACTCAGCATGGTGGGAGGGGCTCAGCTCTGTGTATGTTGATGTCTTAACTTTAAAAATATGCCGTCTGACTGCTCAGACTGAGTCAGAGTAAAGTTCACATGCTGACGTGTGGAGACATGAAACCTTGTTGTAGCTGCAGGTGTGAACACACTGATCCCAGATCAGCTCTGCTGTAATTGTAACAGGAATATTTCTGCTGCAAAGCTTCAAATGTTCAGCATGTTTCTTTGTTTCCAGTCTTTAGATCCAGTCACACTTTCTACCTTCACCTGTGCAGTAAAGACTGAGAGCAGAGCTGAAACTATCCAATCAGTGAGCAGCATCAACACCTGAGCATCATTCAGACTCTGATATTGAAGATGTTGTTGTGTGACTGAATACGACTCGTGACGCCGTCAGACATCAGCAGCATTGGGTTTCCTGTCTCACAGCAGTGTAGTAGCTGAGAAAGGCCGAGTTTCATGCTCAACCGGTGCTCCTCTATGAGAGTTCCCAGTTCAAGGGCTGCTGGGACTACTGGTTTGATACCAGGCTGTTCTACAGCAGGACCACCTCCAAGAGGCTTCCTCTGAGACTGGGACTGTTAAACATCCTCGTCATCACTCCCATGACAGCGGCTGAAGCTCAGAGGTGTTTCTCCACCTTAAAGAGAAGCAGATGATCCTATGAGATGCAGGATAGGAACGTCTGAACGCCCTCGCCATGCTTTCATGGAGAGGAGACACCTCTTCCTAACTCCTTACACATTTACTTTCTTCTCTTTCCTTTACTCCTTCATCATCTCCTCTGTCCTCCCTTTCTCCTTTTCCACTTCCTGTTCTCTCCTTTCCTCCCTCCCTCTATCTCACCTTCTCCTTCAGTCTTGCTTCCTTCCTTCAGTCCCTTGTGCCCTTGTGTCTCCCTTGTCCTTCTCTCCTTCCTCAGTCTTCCTCATTTTTCATGTTTATTGTGAACATAAAATATTAGATTTACGTGTGTTTAGTAAATTATTTTATTTCACTGACACTTTTTCATCTCACATTTTTAAATTTTTACTATATTTTAAATAACATTTGAAAATAACTTTTAATTTCTTGTTTTATTTTGAAATAGAGAGATGAAGCTACAGCCTTTAACACAGCAAGTAAGATTATAAAGCAGAAAAAAGCTGATTGACTTTATTAAAGTGGTTTCATTCATTAAGATTGAATTTGGGATTTCTTTGTGTGGACAACCTAAACTTGACTCTGTGAACTTTTTGATTTGACAGATCAGATGAAAAGTGAAACGTATAAAAAGCTCTTTAATTCTGCTCATTTTGCTGTGAAACAAATGCTCAGAATATTGATGAATGTCTTTTTATGGTTCTGCCCTTTAATGATAATGTGATGATGAACATGAATCTGAGGAATGATTGGTTCTTCCTGCTGAGAATCATCGACATCATAATAAATGTTGCTTTCCTCATTGGGACTCTAACCAGGTCAACAATAAATGGATTTGCTGAGCTCAGCACTTTCTGCTTTGATGAAAGATAAACATGAAGCTGGATTTCATATTGAGGAGACTCTGAATGGGCCTTAGGATCTATAAATGTCCTCAGTTTCTTTCAGACACTCATGAATATTATACATCTATACTTTGCTGCAGCCTACAGCTCACTGATGAGAGAGACAGCTGACTTTAAACACACATCCAGAAATAATGTTAGCACTGAGAGCAGAGCTGAAAGCATCCGTCCAATCGCTGATGGCCCCCTGAAGGAGGCCACAAAGAGCAGAGCTCATTGGCTGTGAGCTGTTTGTGACACTTCAGCATCTACACCAATTCCCCTGCTCATTTCAAACGTCTCACTGGCATCAAATTTCAGACGTGTGTTTAAAAACAGGAAAGTTTCCAATTTCATCTGTCATCTCTGTAGCATTTTACCTTCAATATGGACGCAAGTGACTGCAAATCACTGCTTTGTTTGCTCATTGTGGACACTTCACAAACATCACAGGAGCCAGAGATTAATAACAAGTATGATTCAGTGCAGAGAGGTCTATTAACACATAGTGAGTGAAGAAGAAACACCCAGTGCATCATGGGAATCCCCCAGCAGCCTACACCTATTATAGCAATCATTTGTAGTCGGGTGGTCAGGCTATCCACAGGCACAGACTCAGATACTAACAGACAGAAACAAAGAGAAGCTGTCTTCTCTGAAGATGGTCTGCCTGGACTCATGATAACACTAGAAGGTCCAAACCTTAGAGACTGACTCTCCCAGAGAAAAACAGGCCTATAAATTTTGCTGTTAGGACACGCCCCCTTCTCTAACTCTACAGGCCTTACCAGAGGACCAGAGGCAGTTGCCATGGTGATTAGAGAGGCGACATCTCCATGTAGGGAGATATGGGAAAGGTGTAGGAGATGAAACGTGAGCCGTACGTGGGTTTAAAGGCTTTCCTCCAGCTGTTGAGTGATCACGTTAACATTCAGTTTTTACCACATGCAGTAAAAGTGTTTCCTGCCTGGGTGAGGCAGCCTTTGTCTCTGAGCCAGAGAGATGGAGGCCCATGGAGCCGTGGAAAACTCATCTGAAATACTGTTTGATCATAAAGTGTGAAAACGTATCATCCATCCATCCATCCATTCGCTTCCGCTTATCCTTTTCAGGGTCACGAGGGGCACTGGAGCCTATCCCAGCTGTCATAGGGCGAGAGGCGGGGTACACCATGGACAGGTCGCCAGTCTGTCGCAGGGCTGAAAACGTCTCATTGGGGCATATTTGTCTTCTCTCTCATATAAAAAAGCCAACACAAGCTAGCCTGGTAACCCAAGAAAAACTCTTCAGTATTTGAAGTACACAAAGTTAGTGTGTTAGTTTGTTTGGCAGGACACACATTGTGACACATCATTTATCCAAACACACATATACAAATCCAATATGTCAATAAAACCATAAGGTTACATTAGTGGAATTTTTGTGAGCCCGTTGAGCTAATGTGATGAAATCATAACTATATGTTGATTAAAGTCTAATATAAGCACAGTGCTGGTGTGCAGGGCTGTTATATGCTGCTGACATATTATAAACTGTTATGTCTATATCAAGGTTTTAGCCTCATAATAAGCAGAGATATTTGTGTGTTTGTCTTCAACATTCAGATCCTTAGAGATGATTTGATGTGTGGATCAACAGCATCACTAATTGAAGTCCTTTAAAGTGGAAAAATCACCCTTATTCTCGCTGTGATCACACACTTTGGTTTTCAGAGGAACGGCCAACAAAAGGAAAGACTTGACTGAGTGAAAAAGGATAAAGATCCAAGCTGGTGATGATCCAGTGCAGCTGGTCTCAGGGAATAAAGAAACTGCCTGATCAGCTTCTCTACAAAAACAAGGAGAGTTTCATGTTGTGCTTGAATATGTCTGTTACTTTAGTTATAAACTGCCTCTATTGGAACTGAATGCTGGGATGTGTGTGCAGCTCTACATGTATTATAGGAACATGAATGATGATAATCCACAGCAGATCTGACCAAAACCAAAACTCTGTTCTTTCAATGGTAGCATGTAAAAATTCACTTTGTTTTCTCGTCATTTCCCACCTCACTTTTCTCAATACTAAACTCTGTATTTGGATTCTTTGGATTTGAATTTTCAACAAAAAACAAACTTTTTCCTCTTTTGTTCCTCAGAATAAATTGTGAGCAGCTCATTGGCTGTGATGGAGGAGCAAAACAGCCACACGTTAACTGTGACTGCTGAAGTTCCTGTATGAAGCCAACAAGTGTGAAAATCCAAGGAAAAGCTGAGTGTGTTTTCTTTAAAGCTCAGATGGAACTTGGTGGACTAACATGCAAGCAGCTCTCTCATCTATTTATCATAGATGTTTCAATGCATCTATGATAAATATGTGCTAGTTTCAGTACTTCATTTA